>CALNHX010005485.1:0-82107 GCA_940337035.1 Agriotes lineatus
GGCTGGACAATTTTATTTTTGTTTATGTCTATTGTAGAACAATAACCTGTCAAGTAGTTTTCCGTGCTAATTTTATTAATGTTATTGATACAATAATGGTTCATGTTATGAAAAAAATAAATTAGTGAATATGCTTATTTACTGGGAGTTTCGTAAAAATGCCGCTGCCGCATCGCTCTTATACGCGGAACGTATGTGTAGAAGCGATTGGTGATGAAAGCAGCGTTTTATTCTTAAATAAATTTACAATCACGAAACTAGCAATAACAAAAACAAAAATTATTCCTAGAAACTAACGATGTATATGACAGTTAAAGCTTTAGCTATTTTTAAGTTTTAGACAAATTACAATAATCCATGTTGTTTCCTAAAATTTTTCAGGTATTTTCCTCCCTATCTTGATTAGCTAGTTACTTTGGTAAACATACGTCCAGATACAATTATTTCAAGAAATGAATCCAAATACAGTACAAAATACATATTAGTTAATTAGGGAACTACTTCCCATTAAAATATTTCTGAATTATTGTAATTTCTATCTATTTGACGTCATTCCTACACTCCAAACACCGATGCAAATTTCTAACAAGTGTTATCTTAATTTAAAAAACGAAAGATCCATATGTAAAGAGAGTTTTTTTAACTAAACCGTAAGAAAAGATTTTAAGATACAAAGGTCCATATGAAAAAACAGTTTTTTTAACTAACTAAAATGTAGGAAAAGATTTTAAAACAAAAAATCCATAAGAAAAAGAGTGTTTTTTAACTAAAACGTAAGAAATATTTAAAAGACAAAAAATCAATTTAAAAAAATCGATTTTTTTACTGAAACGTAAGAAAAGATTTTAAAAACAAAGAATCCATATGAAAATGGAGGTCTTTTACAGGGAAACGTAAGAAGAGATTTAAAAAACAAAATATACACATGGAAAAAAAGGTTTTTTAGAGGAAAACGTAAGAAAAAATTTAAAAACAGAATTTACACATGAAAAAAGAGGTTCTTTAACAGGAAAACGTCAAAAAAGATTTAAAAAGCAAAAGAACCACATGAAAAAATAAGTTTTTTACACGAAAACTTAAGAAAATATTTGAAAAACTAATTATATGTACGAACAAAAGAGAGAAAATAGCAAAAGCTTTAAAGTCAGGGATTCTAGTTTAAAAATAATTAATTAAATGTCTGCAGGGAACAATAAACAGCCGTACACGTGACAATAAGTCGTGTTGGCGACCAACAAACTAAGAAGTAGTAGCTACTCGCGCCCACGAGTGTAAAACCAAATCTAAAAATATCGAGCTCGCTCAAGGTCCGAAAACTGCATGAAATCCAAACAGCCGGATGCTATGTACAAGATGAAGCACGAAACTCCCCGGAAAATTCCAAAAACTCGGCTGCAGAAAGAGAGAGAGAGACAGAGAAGAGAGAGAGACAGAGAAGAGAGAGACAGAGATCGAACGGTTTTGTTCGAGTAGCAAGGTGCAGCTGATGTACGCGAGTCCGGGCACTAAAAAGGAAAACGAAATTTGCATGCGTGAGCAACAAAGAAAGAAATACTTCTGCGAGCATTAGGCGGGTAGGTAGCTAGTTCGAAGCCGGTTCGGGGCAAGTTTTTTAAAAATTATTCACGGTAAGTATGCACATACCTAAGTCGTGCCATCTCAAAAACTGAAAATGGAGTCGTAGGAGCTCTTCCCTTAACAAATTCTATAGAATGGGCAACCTCCACTTCAAACAATTTTAAATATCAAGCGGGCCAACGGCCCAAGTTCGAGAATTGCGAAAGATGCGAGTGCAAGCAAAACAAATGGCACCGTATGTTATACCAAAGAGCATATATTTCTGAATTAATGTAATTCCTATCTATCTGACGAATTTCTGTCATTTAAATAAAAGTAGCAAGTTTGAGCTACAATATTAACGGAGGAAAACGAAATTATATAACACCGTTTTAAATATGTTTTAAATCTGGCAACACAGCTAATCGATTTAGTTCAAGCAATCTTTAGAATGGTTTGTTTCTGGAATAACTTGAGAGGATTTTAACTGGTTACTCAGCTCACAGAGGGCTTAAACTGCGATCCTGGTGGACGAGTAACTTCGCGGTATACTCAGATAAACCTCGGGGCTGAAGTTCTTTATGTTATATGTTCTTTGCTAGCACTAACTAGCCTACTCTGTAAGCTTTTCGTTAGCTTTTAGCGAATTGTTATATCGGAAATTTCGTAAAGTGAGTAAGTTCGTATTCAGTAACCCACACTTCGTAACAAATTCGTAATACCTTCGGTAGGCCGTTCGTTGCTGCAGGGGTTCCCGTAAGATAGGATTTAGCCTTTCGTTACGAGTTGAAACAAATTCGTAAAACGTTTACGTTTGCGTAGTTGGTGATTAGCTGACAGCAAAATATCAACATAACCTATAAATTGGACAAACAAGCGTATTTATAAAGTAATAATTTTAATAGAATTTGACGATAATTTTATACATTTGTTGATGGCTATTGGACAAGAGGAGCGTGTAAACAGGTATTTTATTTTATTGCTGTTGTATTTGGCACAAATTATATTTATAGGTATAATTTTTCAGAGAGAATCTGCGTCTTCAAAACCGTTTTCTAAGAGATCAGGATGAAGTTTCCAACCAACGCACAAAAGAAACAAAGAACAAAATTGAGATTGTATGAGAAGTATCAATTCAGTGGTGTAATTGATTGCACACATATAGCCATAGTAGCTTCTCCCGCTAGAGACGAATAGTTTCCAGGGCGAGTATATATAAATCGAAAAAACTATCACAACATTAACGTGCAAGTCAAATGCGATGCTGACCTAACATTGTTGGCAGTAAATGCGAGGTATCCAGGATCAGTTGACAATGCGACAATATAGCCAACATACATTATATACCAGCACTTGCGACAGTTGGTTGAAGGTACATGCGTTATTTATAATTTATTAATATCAATAATATCTCTTGAAACAGCAAGTAAAATTATTTGAAATAAACATTTTATTTAAAGAAGTTTGTATTGTTACAGGTGAAAGATCTTCATGGTTGTTAGGTGACTCGACTACCCCTTGCAACCCTGGCAGCTTACATGTATTGTTGGTGCAGAACTTACTATACCACAGGGTCGCTACAATGCAAGATTTATATCATCCGGAAATACAGTCGAAAGAGTTATCGACATTTTGAAAATGAGATTTCGTTGTTTGTTGCGCCATCGAACCTTGCATTATGACCCGGTAACTTCTAAAAAAATTATTTATGCATGCAGTGTATCGCATAATTTGTGTACAAAAAATGTGCCTCTGCACATGAAGGGGGCGAAGACATTTTTCTAGATGTAGTTGGACCACCAATTGCGGAGAGAAAACTAGTTAGATGAGGGCGCTTAATTATAGACAGTTTTATTGCAAATAATTTTATTTAAAATGTATACTAGTGCGATTGCATTTATGTAATACTTATAACTATGTACCTACATAATTTGATTAAAATATAACTATGCTATGAAGCAATAAAACCCTTCAGTCTTCTCCACAATTTTATTATTGTTGTGTGTAGCGACATGTTTAAAAACCAGATTGGTTTCAGCATCAGACTATAACAATCGTGCTTATTAACATATGAAGCAAATAATAAAAAGTGAGGTTAAAATTTAAAAGTTGAACAAATGTAAGTAAAAAACGCATTAAAACACCTATCAAAAATAATTAACCAGTAAACTACATTATGCAAATCGTTACATTGGTTAAAACACAATAATTAAAATTTTCAAGATAAGAAGTGTACAACATCCAGGATGGTATAACTTTTATTGCTCTATATCAAGAAATCTCCACTATAAGCATGACGGATCTCCCTCCTATAACTATGCCACTCATAGTTAGAGCACAGTATATTCACTAAATGTGAATCTACCGTGGTTAAAGATTCGGAATTAACTTGTTTTTCACAAACAACCAAAAACGTTTGCGACTGATCGTATTTAAAGTTGCCGCCGCCAAGCAGAATGTTTGTAGCAACAGTAGTTAAAATGAAATAGATATACATCTAGTTATTAATATGAAAGAGACGGATAGCACGCAAACACTACTTATGAAGTTGACCACTAGATGCCTTGCGCGTACTGCTCTAGTTAAAAACATTGACTCTTTCGTTACGTCTTGTTTACGAACGTACTGTTACCGATTTCGTTAAGGCTACCGTAGGGAATGTGATTTATAAAAAAATTCGTATCACCTTCCTGTACGAATTCATTCCTAACGAAGATCGTTTAGATAACGAAGTTGGTTAGTGAATAGCACTGTAAGACTGTTATAGAACAGTGAAGCCATACAAAGGCCTACAAGATAAGAAAATCCTAGACTTACCCTACCGTTTTACATAGTAAATAGTAAAAACTGAAGCTTTTAGTGTACTACTAGTTTTAGTTAGCAATAAACATCACAAATTGATTGCAAGAAATCGTGTGTCGGCAAGTTGTTGCAGATGGTGCAACTTATCTTACCTATTGTTTCGCTTTCTTTCAGTTACTTTCTGTATACTTTCTTCTTTTATAGAGATCGCCAAGAAAACGCACAAATGAATTATTCAAGCCAGTCTAATGAACACATAACAAGATACATTGAAAATGTACCTTATACTCAGTTTATTCAAAGCTCTGAGTGACTGTCACTGTATACAGCCTAACTTTACATTTCATGACTCTACCAGCAAGCGCCGACTTAACCTTCAATAAATTTTACAATTCAAAAGAAGCTAGTAAAATTAGATGTAATCTTTCGTATTAATACTTCGAATCAAACACAGAGACGCAAAATAAAATTCCCAGCTATGTGTTACGGTATAAATTCATCAAATCGACATAGGTCGTATTGATTGTTCAAAAACGGGTACAAACTACAGGGTTCGCCGGCTTTACTAAAAAGAACACAGATCTTAATGTGCTGGAACAGATTTTGTTGCTCCGGTTACCTGCACTTAACTCAGTCGGGAAGGCGTGGTTCGAAGACTTAAATGAAAAACCGACGGGGTACTTACCCTAAGCTTGCTTAAAAGAAAAAGAAATGCCTGAGCGCCACTTGGTTCTGATTAGGGGTGGCTAACGTGTCTAGAACCAAGAACAATACACGTAGCCTATGTAGAAGTCCTCCAAGTACGTTGCTGAACACCTCAGCCTGTTGTTTACCAAGCCTCCTCCGAGTAGCCGAGTGACCTTGTCGTTAAATCACTTACCTTCAAGGCCACCGTCACTAAAGAATAACAAAAGAACACTGACTGGCCCAAATCTCGGGGCTCGCTTAATCAAAAGAGCATGCTTTAACTTCACAAAATTAATTACACTTGGCCTTTGCCACACTGGATTAGTTAATGACCCAGAAGGGGTTTCAAAATTCATAAAAAGAATGAACTGACTTTAACAGGTTTATTATTTAAAGACACAAATGACAGTTTACACAAATCGGTACATTAAAACACAACACCCGGAGGCGAGTTTAAATTTAGTAATAAGATATCCTACGTGAATATGAAAAGGGGGCCTCACAAAACCAAAATATATCTTAAGGGCTAGTTACAAAGACACAAAAAAACACCATATTATCCAAAACAAGTGACATAAAATGGACGCCAAGAGTAAAGCCCCTGGTAAACATTAACTGAGACAGATCATAAGTCCTAGCGGACGTACGCAACGTTTATAAGCACTAACGCACAATAAAATATAAAATCGCACCTTAAGTTAGGCACCAGAGTTATTTAATTGGTACAATACAAGGCGCCTACCTGAGTTGAAGTATGCAGTGTTAGATGCAGATGTACTCGTTCTCGTGGATGCCTGGCGAGACATGAAAAAGGTGTAGCAAATTCTCCAGAAGAGGCAGCAAGACTCGAGGGAATTGAAGACAGCAACCATCAATCGAAGAAGTGACAGCAACCAATACGATGTCGCGCGGCAGCCCAATTAAACCCGACGTTGACCCAAATATGCATTACGCAATAGTCTTTTCCCGACTTAACAGGGAAAAAAGTTAGTTGAGGCTCTTCAGATATCGTTTCTAATCGGATCGGCAAAAAGTGCCAAAAGTCTCCCTGGAGACCAACTGTAGTAAACGAAAATCGGCCCTTCATTAAACAACGTCGAGTTCACTACATTTCCTCTGCCCACCGCGCATTTCCAAAAACACACAAAAATTAATGTTCACTTCGAAGATTCGGGTTTAACTGCACTCGCCATTAACGTGCCCCAAAGGCACTTGAAAGTCTGCACGAACGCCAAAAAGGATTCACCATGTTAATCACCAAAAGTTAGCCAAAAGCTCACAAAAACAACGCAGCCAAAAGTTCATCAATGCGTTAACAAAAGCTCACAAAAATAGCGCAGCCCCCCGGCCGAGGCCCGGGGGTCGCGTTCTTCTCAAACGTTCTTGCTCGGAAGCTTGCTACTAATTAATTCATCTTAAATCGGGCTACGCGCGACGGATACAATGGAAGAAGATTTCGAACCCCAAAACCATAAGTTCTATATGTGCGGTTAGCTAAGGGCTTATCGAAACTTATTTCACTTGCCCCTAGAATGTTCTAGAAGAAATTTCTTGCTGTCCAGCGGATCCCAAAAATATTAAGTTACAAGGTCAATCCTGCCGAACTTTAAACGATAATTTATAAGAGGGACATTAAGCTGTTATATTCCTAGAAGCTTTAACTACGTCGGGCAGTATTTAAATAAGTTGAAGGTTGGGGCTCAAAGCGATTAAAGTTGGGACGTAAACAAAGGATGCCTTATGTTCCCAATTCGAAGAAATATGATTTATACGGAAGTGACTGCAATAGATTACACACGGCTCCGAGGAAATGCTTATTAATGAGAATTCCAAGGACCGCGGGCATATCTGAGCTTGAACTGAATGAATTGGCTGCAGCATTTTAAAATTATAATACCCGAAAATTTTAAATAGAATAATTTCAGCTTAAATGCACTAATAACACCCAATCGTGGAATTGATAACAAGAATAGCTTAATGACGTCAAAATCACTTAACATATGGATAACTCAACGAGGAAGCAATAATTATTACGGGTTTACACTGATCTTAGGAGAAAATCCTGTTTACGATAATCATTCCCCGGAAGGCTAAAAGTAATCTTTACCTGACAAGCACAGCGAGCACGTCGACACTTGTGATTTTTACCAGTATCGGGAACCTTCTGCATCGATTACGTGCGCCGAGCGGCCGGTAAACGGTATACCTTCTACAGCATGCAGAGAAGAATTTTTTGGACTTTCGTCCAGCAACCCCACTTAAATGCGAGGCCATATGCGGACAGAAAGACACACCACCACGGTTTCTTTAAACATTTAGATTAAGATAACAATAGGCTACCTTGCACTATACAAAAACTGGCATGCAAGCAACTTATTGGCTCACCATATTGTTACAAATGTAACATCCTAGCCCTCTGCTAATAAGGGCTAATGAATTTAATAAATTACCTTCGGGTAGCTTTCTCAGTCGGAGTTAATTTGGTTCAGTCAGATATACACTTGGAAATTAGCAAACAAATACCAGGATAATTTTAGACAGTTTAATTATAATGTAATGTATTTACATACATAAGTATATCTCGTAAAAGCCAAATAAAATGTATTTTACAATGAATTTTAATAATTATGCTGGACGTCCTGTTGCCCGTTCCTTACGCCTCGGCAACCCGTTTTGCATCTGCGTGTGGATTGTCCGTTTAGCCGCGTTCAGGAAAAGTCGTCGGAACGCCGCTGGCCGGGAAGACGATTTGTCCAAAGTAATTCGCGGTGGTGCCAACCTCCGGGCTCAAATATCAGGTTCGATGTCGAAAATACGTGTAACTGCAAAAATAGGTTATTTCGAGTATGTTATGTGTTACGCCTTACGACACCGTGATAGCATTGCCATTCCCGGGGATACGGTGAAGTTTTTGTGCGTGGTGCAACAGAATGGGAAGTTGACGACGTTTATCCACCTGGGGCTCCGCTTCGTTGTGGCTGCCTACGACAGTCCACGGCCACGACGGTGCCGCAGATCTCCAGTGTTACGATGGGAAGATGTTTGGAACGGTGAGTACAATCCTGTAGTCAAACAGATATTAAATGCAATCTTAAAGGGGCCTTGGAGGTCGGCTACGCGCCGGCCCTTAATAACATGAAATTTGGTACGCTCGGGTCGAGCAAATTTTATGTTGGTCGGCTGATTTATTTATTATTACGAAATCGACATATGAAACAGCCTGGTTGTTAAACCCTCGTTTCGAATATGTCTTCCAGGAAATTTTGATACAATTATTTGCCAACTGAATTTGGGGCCAAAAGTCTACGCTGAGTTCAGGTTTTTAACAGGTATTAATTTGATCAGTGAAACGGTTTCCCCACTCGTGGAGCATCGCTTCAGAAAAATGATCCTTTAGGAAAGGGGCTTAATTAAATGCTAGCTAGGAACACGGTCTCCAGGAGCGGAGGCATCGGTTCAACTATAGCTACGGGAAAATACTAAAGGATATCGGGATCCGAAGTATAAACGGGAAGAATCTCTTTAAACGGTCGGACAGGAACAGGAAGGGAATGAAGGGAGGGAATGAATGCGAATGAATGTCTATGAATGAAGTGCCCCTGAATGGTCGCGAAGCGCTTTTATGGGGCCCTCTTCGTGCTTCGTGCATCTAGCAACCACTTCGGATATTCTAAGTTGGAGAGCAGCGCAATACGTGAAGCGGGGATCTCTTGATGACGTATTGGCAGCGCGGGCGAAAAAATTCAAACGCGTAACGTAGAAATCGCTAGGGGAAAACGCGCGAATTAATTTTAATTCCGAAGAACGCGTTTCTGCTGGGCGAAACGTTACACAAATACTGACTGCAAATAGAATTAAATCAGTTCAGCAAACATCTTTAAGGCAAATGCCGATGGTGATTTACCACTCACACATCAATCACAATAAAAGTATCTACTCACTTGCTGCTTACTTTAAGTTTGACAATTATTACTTGTAATAGTAGATTGATATAGATATAAGCAGTTTCTCAGAAATAATCTTTATTTCTTAGAATTTACAAAAAGTTGAGAATGATAATCGACAAAGCAAATAATCTGTTGCATTGTATTTCCAATACTTACAGTGCACAAACATATGACAAGAGCATATCTTGCTAGTTAATGTAAATATTAAAGAATACAAAACAAGGTATCATAATACTACCGAAATCTCATGTTTGAAGTAAAATTATATTTTAATTATGGATTACTTTTAAAAATTCTTAAAAGCTAATTAACCTTTGAACTCGTTAAGTACTTATTCGCTACTTTTTCAAAACCAGATCTATGGATCACATATATTAAAATAACATATGGATGGATGTGCCCAACGGTCTAGTGTGCTGTAGAAACGTCTTGCATGCATACATACTATATGTGCTTTAGAAATTGGGCATTTCAGAATTGTAATCTTGTAAAGTACACGAGTTGTATATTTGCAAATTATTAAATAAATCGTAATATACAAATTTTAAAATTGATAAATGCTAATTACATAATAACTACAAAATACAAGACAAAGCAACAATTTATGAACAGATAGATAAATTTAAAAATTTCTTCTGAGATGCTCTTGAGATCTTTTAGAGTACGCGTGTGTCAAGTTCGCACTACGATAACGAAGTATTCAATAACCTGAGTTTTTAAACTTCTTCGAATATAAACATAATAATTGTAATTTAACAAATACGACCAAACCACATTTCCGCCTGCCTCTCATGGCGCTGCTAATCTACCCATCATTAAAAAGAAGATATGTTAACATCACCATTAAGTACTGAAAAAAGATACTTCTGGTTACGTGATGCTTTAATCACACAGAACCGTTACAACTTATTACACACAAGTTAAGGTATCGTAGAAAAGAGATCCAGATGACCAATGGGTTAAATATGAACCGGCGTTAAACGATAATAAAAATAAAATGTTACTTACCTTTCTTCATAATGTCGGCAACTACCAAAAACTCTTAAAAGACATTAAAACAATTGCTAAAAGTGAATTTCCCACAGAATGCAATACTAAACTCTGAAAATTAAAGTGAACACAATTGACTATTACATCTTGCTGACTAACTACTACCTGCGGAGCAAAATTGAATAGCAATCATTCCAGAATCCCAACAACCCCTACCACTAAATAATTTAAAAATCCATGATAAACTACCACGACTACCAGTTATCAGTGTTATCACACCTTTTAGCAACAAAGAACAGCTGTTACCAATTTGAACAATTCTTACAGCTAATGAAACAGCAAGTGGCATATAGAAACGTAACTACCTTTTCTCTTGTAATGTTGCAGTTAAAGCTACTACGTCTCTATATAGAATTTTCAACAAAAAACAGAAAAAGAAAACAACACGAAAAAATGGCTCACATCCTCATACATTATGGAAACTATGCTTCAGTTGGCCAAAAAACTAATAGTTCCACACCTCGACACTATTAGGGAGGAAAATGCATCATATCTTTCTGCGGATGAACATGAAATGGAAAAACAGTTCTAATGTGAAAATAACTGCTGCAGCCAGTAATCCCATAGACCACCATATAAATGAATATTTTAAATGACTTAAGCGTAGTGCTATCATTACGTCCTCTTGAACTACTTCACCTTTGGGAAATAATTCAGCATCGAAGTCGAAGTGAACTACATTGTACAATCCGCTTTCTGCCATCTTTCTGTTAACATTGTTGAATATATCGAGGAAATAGTGCCCCTTCCTCATTCCAACTACAGGTTCCACTGCATATAAACCTGTGTTTTGTTCAATGTTGTCAACCAACGGCTTCTGTTTGTAGAAGAACTTGTTCAGTTTCCCCTTACCAATAAACAAGCTGGCGTTGCGGTGGTACGCAACATCTAGTATTGCATTGTTGAAATTAATAGTAACGTTTCTTACCAATCCATGTTCAAGAATTTTTGCATATACTGGCTCGTGTTTGCTTTCCTGTAGTACTTGTTGGGCGCGTATGTGCATTATGACTGGAAAATTCAATTCTGCGAAGTCTTCGATAGTATCAGTAATTCGTTCATATCCAGAATGTGTTACAACGCTCATAAGTTTGCTTTGAAACACGTAATAGAAGTGCATACTATATATTAAATAAAATAACATTAAGAAACGCAGAGAATCTATTTTTGGAAAAATCCAGTAAGACGAACTGTTTAGTGTTAGAGCTAAAACAATCATTGTACTTTTATATGCATTTAAAGACATATAATTACACAAAAGAGCAGTTGTCAGTATAAAAATAATAATAATTAATCCCCATACTACTCCATCAAATATTGATAATATTATTCTGACACCACTTACTCTGTCAGCTTTCGGAGCAATCCATATCAGGTCATCTCTATAGAAATAATCGCTGACATCATATTCCTCATAAATATTTAAAAGTCTGAATGGACCCGGAAAGATAAGGTATATGTCGTTGCTGCGGTTATATATCCAGGGTTTTACTAAGTCTGTATATCGAAATGTAATATTCGTGTCGAGAGCTTGACTTAACTGTTTCAGAGTTCTGCTTATTTCGACAAAAATAGAGTGGCTGCTTTTAGCAACGCTTTCGCTTCTAGTAAACGAAGTAACGACGTGTATGTTGCAACCGCTCGTCTTCTGCGTTATCTTAAATAATTTTGCATTTCTAAAATCTGTGCATGTTCCGGCAGATTCCACAATCACCTTCCTGCCGCAATTACTTTCTCTGCGGAACGGGTTAGCAGTGTACAACAATAAAGAGGAGTTCAATGCCGGTGCAACCAGAATCACATTAATTATATGAAAGCTCCAAAGAAGTGCAAACGTCTCCTCTAAATTTGTTTCGGAAGTGCTTATAATGAATTTCCCACGTGGACTTTCACTTTCATTCCATATGGATGAATTTTGTATATTATACAGAATGTCGATCAGAGAATTATATCCATTTGCGACGATTATGTATGTATTCCGAGCTCGGTTTGATATATATATATGGGGTCTTTAGTTCTAATGATAATTAATGGATTTTTAATGTGTGTTATAAGAGCAGCGTGAGTGTCTTCCTCTGATATAATTTTCAAGGTTTCATCATCTACAAATAATTTGGCAATGAGAAATAGCAAACATTTATTGAATTCGTCCAGTCTTCTAGACACATTCAACCAATAGTCTGCTTTAACTGTGTAAGATAGTATTAATATCAATATTAAAAACTCGTTCTGTGACCCCATTACAAAACTTTATTATAAATTGCATCCACTTTTTCTAGTACCATCAATACCTTTTTAGTATTTAAAAAAATCAGCAATTGAGAATGCTAGTTAACGGGGCTTTAACAAGAAACACAAGGGCTTATATGAATTATTAACGTTTTTCCAAAGAGAATAAACCCCAACTACAATCTAAAGTTTATAAGTGAACATGTTAGTTCGCCATATGGGAGCTTCAATCATTAGACTTCCATTTAGTTTCAAATGTCAATATGTGCACATCCATCTATTAATCGTGTCATTGGTAACGGCGCGGCGTTTGAACGGCAATTACGATACTAAATTGTTAGGTAAGCAATGCATTAACAAAGAGTGTACATCTAAATATAAATACGCAATTATAGTAAAATAAAACCCACCAAGACTTAACTTAAAAAGAATTGTTTCTAAAAATTAAGCGGCGTAACATCGTTCTAGTAGGAACGATATTGTACTTACAGAAATCGTTAATAAAAGACATAACAAAGAAGAGAAAGAACAGCTCGAACGGAAATGGAACGCGTAATGTTGGAAACACCTCGAACATATGAGAAGAGGGATCATCGAGATTTGTTGAAAATTTAATCTTTGGAATGTGACTAAATGCATAGAAATGCTTGTTGAAAAAAAAAATCGTCAAATACTAAAATGGGCATAGACAGACTAAATGCCTCCTTTAGGGGCGCCAAAACCCAGGATCCAAAAAAAAATTGCAAAAAAATTTGAAAAAAAAACAAAAATTTATTTTAAAATAAAAGTTGAGAAATTAAATAGAATTAGGTATAAATACACACGAAATTTTATCAGTATATCATCCAGTTACTGCCGATTCCTATGTTGCGAGAACATGTCAGGCTGTAGTTTCTTGATTTTTCCTGTTCAGACATGAATAATGCCTGGAGCGCTATAAAAGCGATGCATCGCCAGAAGCGTTTTTAAACCGGTTAGTTCACTGGACCGTGCATCAAGTAATCCTATTAATTTTTACATTTAAAGTTATTTTTATTTTGTCAAGTGTTGTGTTGTATAATATTTTGTTTACTACTTTTTTTTTAAGAAATTAAGTGCTGAATACCTGCTGACTGCAATTTCAACGGTTTGATTTTTTATAAAATGGTAAGTGTTCCCTACTTTATACTATCAACATTAACCCTTTATCGGATACTGGTTATAATCAATGTTTTTTTTACCCAAATATCTTTTTATTAATTGAAATGTCATGTATGAGTTTAAAAAAGTAATTGGTTTTTTATCCATAATTCGCTTAATTTTTATGCTATCGATCTTTTTAAAAAACCATTTTGTAGGGTTTTTAAGGGCTATAAGATCAAATTAGTTTAATATTTTTTCTGCCTTTATTTTTGAAAGGGTTTAAGCTGAAAGGGCTCGAACAAATTGCTTTTTACTCAAATATGCAAACTTGGTGCTTATTATTGTGCTTGTGCAAGTTAATTCCTAATTCCCATAAGTACTAATTATTTATTTGTTTTTTCAGGATAAAATAAAGAGACCTTCAGGTGCGAAGTTTCGAGAGCAAAAGAAACTGAGACTACAAGAAAAGGAAAAAATGGCTGGATCTTTAAAGCACTTCTTGCAAAACAATCAAGATTCCACGGAGACTATCGATGCGACCGAATCTCAAGATTCTAAATCCGTAATATCAGTAACCGTGGGTGGACCATCTGAAATTTCAACAGAGGCGACCACGGTAACATCAGGTCCTGCGACAAGTGGCGGCGGTTGTAGCAGCAAAACAGCTTCTACTGATGCAGAGCCCGATGAAGCGATGACACCATCCTCGTCTACAGCACTTGAACAATCCACTTCAGGTAATTCAGCTTGTGTAAGAAGTTCGGTAATGTCAGCTACCGAAATACCTGCTGCAAGTGACACTTTCGATGAAGGCTTTAATGAGGCTAGTGTCGATGTAATTCCGTCCGACCCCGGTTTGTGGCGCGAAAGAATCACCAATGAGATGGCTAGAATATTGGTTAAACGTGGTCCGCCCTTGATAGACATCAGTTTTAGCTTTCCTAGTAATAAAGATAAGAGAAAGTTTTCGTGCAAATACTTTGTAAGAAGTCTAGCAAATGGAGAAAAAGTCGAAAGGACTTGGCTTATTTACTCTATTTCTAAAGATTCTGTATTTTGTTTTTGTTGTAAGTTGTTTTGTAAAACTCCTAACACTTTTTGTGATACAAATGGAGTATCTGATTGGCAACACTTGTCTTTGCTAATGAAGAGACACGAAACGTCAATTTTACACAACAGTTATATGAACACTTGGGTAAATTAAAAAAAATGTTGGAGACATCTACGACTTTTAATGCTCACCACCTGCGGATTTTAGAAACGGAAAAAAATATTGGCACGACGTGTTGGAAAGAATTATTGCGATTGCTAAGTATTTATCTACACAATGCTTGGCATTTCAAGGTTCTTCTAAATTACTTTTCGAACATAATAATGGAAATTTTCTAAAAGCTGTTGAGATAATTGCCTCTTTTGATTCAGTGATGAGACAGCACGTTAGCTGAGTGTGTAACTCCCAAAAAAAATCTGTTAAAATGACTCATTATTTAGGCGTGCAAATCCAGAATGAAATAATTGAATTATTGTCGTCTAAAGTAAGAAATAATATTTTAGAAATGGTTCGCAGTTCAAAATATTTTTCAATAATATTAGATTGTACACCAGACACTAGTCATACTGAGCAAATTAGTCTTGTTCTGAGGTATGTTGTCCTTAACACCACTTCAAAAAAGGTTGAAGTTAAGGAAAGTTTTATGGCGTTTAATCCAATACTGGACTCTACAGGGGAAGGGATATATACATTTGTGACAGAAATTTTGAAAAAATTAAATTTAGATATAAAAAATATTAGGGGACAAGGTTATGATAGTGGGGCAAACATGAAGGGAAAGCATGTTGGGCTTCAAAAACGCATTCTTGATGCGAATCCGAGAGCCCTTTTTGTACCTTGTGCGGCTCATACTTTGAACTTAACAGTAAATGACGCTTCTAAGGTGTCAGATGCTACAATAAACTTTTTTAATCTTGTGCAAGAGTTATATATATTTTTTTCGTCATTCACAAAAAGGTGGGATGTTATGAGAAAAAATGTTCCCGGGTTAAGTTTAAAGCCTCTAAGTGAGACAAGATGGTCCAGCAGAATTGATGCAATAAAGCCCCTTAAACTTTATTTAATTAAGGTTTGCGAAAGTCTTCTAGAAGTAGCTGAAGATAATTCCTTTCACATTGATGCAAGACATAAAGCGAGTTCCCTCTTAACGTCTGTACAAAATTTTTAATTTATTTGTGGAATTATTATTTGGCATGACGTTTTATTTCATATAAATATTGTTAGCAAACAAATCCAAAGTGCTACAATTAAAATTAAAGTATGCCAAACCTACCTAAAAAATGTAGTTGATCACTTCCAGCAATATAGATCTGACCAATCATTTCAAGACATTCTTGTACAAGCGAAAGAAGTAGCACTCTCTCTCGAAATTGAAGAAGACTTTCCACCGTTACCAACGGTCAGGAGGAAATTTAAACCAAAACTGTTTGACTATGAACACCGAGATCAGACCCCTCATGATCCAAAAACCGCCTTTAAAAATAGTTTTTTCTTAAAAATTATAGATCAAACTTTAAGCTCTCTAAAAAACCGATTTGACTTATTAAATGAGTATGATAATATTTTCGGATTTTTTAGCGACATATTCAAATTAAGTGACAGCGATCTTTTAAAACGTTGTTCTGTTCTTGAAGAACGACTGACAGATCAGGATAATAAGGATATAGACTCCAATGATTTGTTTAATGAAATTAAAGCGTTAAAGTTGTTTTCATTACTTGATGATACTGACCCCTTAAGTATTTTACAATATATATATATATATATTTGAAAACAATTTAATCTCCACCCTTCCAAACGTAAGCATTTCACTAAGAATTCTTCTGACATTGCCTGTATCTGTAGCTTCTGGCGAGCGATCTTTTTCAAAGTTAAAAAATCATTAAAAATTATTTAAGATCGACAATGCTTCAAGAAAGATTGTCTGGGCTAGCAATATTAGCAAATGAACAAGAAATTTTTGATGGTATAAATTTTAGCGATGTAATTAATGAATTTGCAAAAGCAAAGTCTCGGAAAATATCGATACTACAATAGCTATTTTTTATTTTTCTATTGTACCTAGCTATCATTTTTGATTTTATAACGAAGTTACCTAGGTATTTGTTATCAGAAGTATCTGCATATTTTTTAAAATATATGTAAGTATAAGTAGAAAGTAGTACTTATATATGTATATGTAGACATTAGGCAATATTTCTGTTATTTGTTCCTAAAAAATGTGATTTTAGTTTTGGGTTATTTTCTAGTATTTATAAACAACGTGTCTGTACCCCATTAGTTAAGTAAATGCTTTAAAATGGGTGTGAACAAGAATCCATATATATAATAGACTTGTCCGTCCGGGACGTTGCTTCAGCAGCCAAACCGTAAGAGATAGAGAAAATAGTATATTGTGTATCGAGTAGGAAAAGCGTAACATTCCCGGGCGACGTGAATATTGCTGGGCGAGGCGCTAGCCGAGCCCAGCAACACAAGGTCGGGGAATGTTGCTTTTCCTACGAGGTACACATACTATTTTTCCGCCGATCGTTAAAAAACAGACTGAAAACATTGAAATTCTAAAAATTATTTTATCTACGACCACTACTAAAAGTAGGCCTTTTAGCGCTAGCTTGTTTCACTAAAAGTGACGTTTTATAGTTTACCGTGTTTAAAGAAATCAGCTGTTTACTTTTAGCACATGTGCTAAAAGTGAAGGGAGGTTCAAAACTACAATTTCGAACTGCAAGTGAAGTTGTAAAGCTATTCTAGTTGCTTCTTGCGTTACATGTAAAGCGTTTTTGAAATAATTAAAGCGTTATGTAATGAATACAGTCATATGTGGAGTATCAATAATTACATTTCGTAACTGACCTTGACAGCACGGGCGTGGCCAAACAATCGCCAGCGGCGTAGGCTACTATTCATTATGATGCAGCGTCGCAGATGCGAACCTTTCTTAAATCGATATTTATGGATTAATAACGGTAAAATTAAGGTCGTAGATAAAATATTGTATGCAACGCATGCTAAAAGTCGTTTATGCGCGAGACATGTTATGAAACTCAGCCTTCGGCTTCGTTTCATAATTTTCATGTCTCGCGCATAAAAGTCGACTTTTAGCACTTGTTGCATAAATAGCTATTACGAAGAAAAGAATAAGCGATGCCTTGAAAATAATGAACGTCGGTATCCATGGAGAAGTATCAACATTGTAGTTGTCAGACGACGCCATTTGCCGCTTTTTAATAAACATGTCAAGTGAAGACGAATCTATCCCGAGAACTCCACCAGAAATTGCGGAAGCAGTAAGTACTGCTACTTTAAATCTGCTTCCGAAGAAATCGAGGGAGAAATACGAGCAAGCGTACCGGCGTTTTATGGATTTTCGAATGGAAAAAAAACCGAGTTCCTTTTCGGAAAATGTTGTGATGGCATATTTCTTGGAGCTGTGTTCGAGAATGAAATCGTCAACTTTGTGGTCAAATTACTCAATGTTAAGGTCAACCCTCGGAATTAAGCACGATGTTGATATATCGAAATTCGCAAAACTTCGTTCTTTATTGAAAAGACAAAGTGAAGGATACAGGCCTAAGAAGTCCAAGATTTTAAGTAAAGCTGAAATCGATAAGTTTATTTTAGACGCTTCAGATACGGAATATCTAATGATTAAAGTAAGTTACAAAATTAAATGTTCATTCTGATATCACACATCGATCTACTTTTTAGGTTGCTTTAATATTTGGCATTTCCGGTGCCTGTAGAATGGACGAATTAGTTAAGATGACTTTACCAGATATAGAAGACCTACATTCCAAGCTTTTAGTACATATACCTGACTCGAAAACCAAGAAACCACGGTCATTTGTTGTTAATGACAGGTACTTAAATCTTTACCGCAAGTATGTTGCATTACGACCGGAGAACATGAACACTGATCGATTTTTCTTCAAATATCAGAAGGGAAAGGGTTGCCGACAGGTAGTGGGAATTCATCAATTCAGAAAAATGCCCCAAGTGGTTGCTGCTTATTTAAATTTAGCAAATCCGGCAGAATACACCGGCCATTGCTTCCGTCGCTCTTCTGCGACTATTTTAGTTGATTCTGGTGCAGACATTACCAGTTTGAAAAGACATGGAGGATGGAGTTCTAGCAATGTCGCTGAGGGATACATTGAGGAATCTCTGAATAACAAGGTGGAAATGTCGAACAAAATCTTTACTGTGCAACAACAGAGTAACTCTATTAGTTCGAATGTTGATGTTAATAATGCCAATACCAATGTTAATACCAATATCCCCTCAATAATCAACACATGTAATAATTGTACTATAACTGTTAATATAACAAAATAATTAAATATGACTTGTTAAATGTGTTTTTATTACCTTGTTCAATGGGATAATTACTGTAAGGAAATACAACATTTCTTTACAGTACAGAAATGAATATTTCCTTACAGTAATCGTTCGTTGCCTAGCAACGACTACATGCACCGGAATCTTGACATTTTCCGCTCAAAATTCTGTCAGAAATGTCACAATTTTTGAACGATTGGCGGAAAAAGTTATTAAAGTTATATGTTTGGAATGGTCATGTCAGGTCAGGAACCGAATTTCAGTCTCTAACACTAATTATTTTCTTAATTATCCTAATCCTAACTTTTTAGGTTAGATTCTAGGCAAATTTTATCAAGGCGAATGCGACTGGTAGTTTGCTACCAACAATGACGTCATATACGTACGTGTGGTGAATAACCGTTCTATTTGCAAAACGGTCTTTTTTGTTTTATTAAATGAGACATTTGTCTCACTGGACTGCTAGTTTATTTTAATCTTTGAACAGAAAATAGACAGGAAGCCGCATTTGTAAGAAATCCGTGCGACCGCGATGGGTTTTCAAAATGGCGGATGGTTGTTTCCTTTTGGCAGTGGCGTATCATATCGAGAGGGTGCATGTGCAGCAAACAATTTCAACAGTTTTATTAAGTGCACTTTACACTATGTGATTTATGACTACATGTGAGTTTGTGTGACTTCAGTCACTGTCCGTAATTTAAATTGCTTCCTCAGATTGTGTGATTACAAATAATGACCCCATTATACGTTCCCTTCTATGCCCATGACTATTGTTGTGTACAAGTACCTATGACAAGTGACATGTTCAGAGAAATTATCTCTCTATTTGAAGTGAAAAGTAATATTAATACTTACTGATGGAATGTAATGCCCAAAGTCCTGGCATTTGGGGTCTGAGAACAGCCAAAATTAGTCTCAAACTGACTAAAACCCACAACTGTCAAACCGGTATCACACCTCATTAATCATACATGGGTTTTCAAAATGGCCGTTTCAGTCGCCTAGATGTTACAGCCAAGTTAAGGGAAATGCGCCTTCCTGTCTATTTTCTGTTCTAAGATTTTAATTTATTTTGTTATGATTTTATTCTGTTTGTTTCATTTTGATATTTTAGTCTAGAAATAAATATGACTTCTAAAGTTCAGTTTTTTGCTTTATTTCAAGCACCACCTACCTACCTACCTTAAAAAAATAATAAAAAAACATGATCCAAAATGCCTTAAGGGGCGCCAAAATCCTTTTTTTGCACACAGGCGCCAGTAGCCCTTACGGGGGCCCTGCCCGCGTGAACAAAATAGGTAGCCACGTCCGAATGTTTCCTTGACAATGCCCGTCATTTCTCGAAATAATCGCGTCACATGTCTAATAGACTGTGCGAGTAATGTTAACTTGATTGTCAATTAATATTTGCAATAAAATGAAATATGATATTTTCCATTAATAATATGCTCAGTCGTCGAAAAAATAGTAGGTATACGAGGTTTGTTCAAATAAAGACCGAACTTTTGAAATTGCGTCCGAACCGTGTACAATTTGAATTCAGGCGCCATGCTAAACCTAGCGGCATTCTTTCGAAACAAAACGAGACACTTGCCGCATTGCGGTAGTTTGATCGGTTGGCGAACAGAGCCGGTCAAGTGAACACGAGCAGTCAGCGCTCTGCTAAGTAGTGAGAAAGTAAAAATGAAGGACTTTGTGGAGCAACGTTGTAACATTAAATTTTGCTTTAACTTCGGTAAATCTTTTTCTGAAACATGGGCATTGCTTCAGCAAGCCCTTCAGCAAGCCCATAAGGAGGATTGTATAAGCCGTACACAATGTTACGAGTGGTTTACGCGTTTCAAATCGGGCAGATCATCGACCGACGAAAATCCAAGATCAGGACGAACCTCGACGTCAACAAACGATGAAAACATTGATGCTGTTCGATCTGTGATTCGTGGAAATCGCCGTTTAACTGTGCGGGATGTTGCAGAAGAAGTCAGAATCAGCATTGGGTCGTGTCACGAAATTTTGACAGAAAAACTTGGCATGCATCGAGTCTCAGCAAAAATGCATGACAACGCGTCCAGTCACTCGTCTCTGCTTGTTGGTTAATTTTTGGCCAATAATGGAACAGCCGTTCTTCCCCATCCTCCGCATTCTCCAGATGTGGCTCCAGCAGACTTTTTCCTATTTCCCAAACTAAAATCCACCTTGAAAGGACGTCGTTTTCAAAGTGTAGAAGAAATTCAAGAGAAAACGCAGGCACAGCTACGAGACATCACACCAAACGAGTTCCAGGGAGCATACGAACAATGGAAAAAACGATGGGAGCGATGCATAGCAAGCAAGTGGGAGTACTTTGAAGGAGACAAACATGTGTAAAATTTTAAGTATTGTAATAAGGATTTTATGGCGAAAGTTCGGTCTTTATTTGAACAAGCCTCGTATTTCGAGCTAAAAGTGCTCTTGCCGCTTTTGCATGATTGCTGGTTTCGGCTTTGCCTCAAGCTAGGGATGGGCGCGTGACGTGAAAACAGTCGTGTCACGTCGTGTCACGGCGTGTCACGTCGTGAACGTGACTAATATTTGAAAATCGTGACGTGAACGTGAGTGAAAAATTTCCAAGGCGTGATTCACGTTTCACGTTAATTTCACGTTAAATATTTAGTAACGAATAAAAAACTGCAGGGTGCAGCAACTTTTAAATTCATTAAATCACAAATTGTGCCAAACAAGTTACATTATGTGGCTTTATTTTTGGACCCTAATTATAAATCCTTAAAGTTCATACCTTCACATAAAACAGAAGATTATAATGCAAATAAAACTATAGATGATAATGATGAAATACATAGCAAACGACTCAAAACTGGTACATCAGCATCAGATTCTTATCTTTCTACACTTATTAGGAATAGCTCTGACGATGACACATGTAATTACGATGATGTCGAAACAAAACTAAATTAGTATGTTAAATTAAAATTCGGAAATGTAGATGACATTTTAGGATTTTGGAAAAACAGTGTAAATACGCCACTGTTAAAAAAACTTGAGAAATTTTAAACATACAGGCAAGTTCCGCTACAAGCGAAAGAGTATTTTCTACAGCTGGGCGAATTTTAGAAGAGTGCAGAATTTGAAGTAACGCTGAAAATGTTGATTACCTATTATTTTTAAATCAACATTTTAATGTGTAGATGTATAGATGAAGTTATTATTCTAATAAAAGTAATGGTTTGTTTTTTATACTCGGCTAACGCTGAAAATGTTAATTACGTTTTATTATTAAACCAAAAATGTATTGTGTAGATGTGTAGATGATATTTTTAAACCAATTTATTGTGTACTTGTGTAGATGAACTTATTATTCTAATAAAAGTAATGTTTTTTTTTGTATACTTGCTTTAACGCTGAAAATGTTGATCCTTGTACGTAAAAGTACTTTCAAACCTACGAATTAAAAGTGTTGCCTAGCAACATATACTTTCTGTACTCATACCAATAAGGGAAACGTCAATTCCAATGACTGCTTTTAGTATTAAAAGTAATGTGTTTGAAGACAGCTGCAAGAAATATATTTGCGAGAAATCAGTATTTATCTCTTGTGGGAGTTATTGTAGTCAATTTTCATTTTTTCTTTTTATGTCAACTATTCTGATTGCAACATATCACGTAAATTATGTCTCAGGTGCAAAACATATTTTTAGTTCTCTTTAGGGTTTTTTCATTGGTTTTAAATTTGAACATTCTGTTCTATCTGAATTTAAATTTTGAAATAATAGCTGCGTGTCACGTCGTGAGTGGCGTGTCACGCCGTGAACGTGAGTGAACGTGAGCGTGAACGTGCGTGAACGTGACTGTTTAAAGCAAGCGTGAAACGTGCGTGACGTGTGCGAAAATTCACTCACGCGCCCATCTCTACCTCAAGCAATATTCATGCGCAAGCGGCAAGAATGCACTTTCAGCTCTTAACATACAATATACTATTCTTCACGGCTAGCAGTGAAAAAACGGTTTTGGAACACCATTTCCTTAGTTACAACACATATAAAACGTTACGTACATAATAATATTACTCTACTTATTTGCTATATGCGTATGATTTTGTTGCAGAGAACCTTTTATTCTTTTTTTGACGGCTGTAGAAAAAACGTTGTTTGTATTTCGTGGCAAAATTCGTGTTTTTATGGCGCGTTTGAATGACTTTTCTGCCTCGACCTAACGGTCTCGGCGAAAATTGACATTCTCACGCGCCATAAAAAAACACTCATTTCGCGCACTTAATACAAAAATTACTATTTAAATACATTACTGCTGCTCTTAACAAAACAATATTAACATAAAAAAGGAAGAATGCGATGAGGAGAGAAGAATCCTAGCCAGCTTCCATAATTTTGAATTTGTGATTTTTTGTGTTTTAGCGAATAAAACTTTGGGGGAATTTGTCATCACAAAAATGCTACAGAATCCAGACACTGATTTAATTAAATCTACAACCTATATTAGAAACCACTAGAATATTTTATAGAAATATTGAAGTGAGTACTTTAGTGTTGAATTACAGGCAACCAATTTGTGACAGCACTGTTATTATTTTTAACATTTCCTGTTTCGCTCGCTTCAGCTGAAAGAAGCTTCTCTAAATTAAAAATTATTAAAAATTATGTCGGAAACAGTATTCATCAGAAGAGATTGGAAAACCTTTTTTTATTGTCCATTGAATGGGAGATAGCTGATAAAATGGAATTGCAAAAGGTTATTATAAATTTTTAAACGCTCATTTTCATATAACATCTACAAACAATATAATCAATTACCTCTCAAATTCAAAATACTATCACCTCTTTGTTTTAAATCTCAACTTCGAAAATATCTACTCTCTTATCAAGCATCACAAATATAAAATCGCTTCAGTTCAAATTTTCTTAAATAGTTATGGCAACCTGGTGACTGTCCGCTGGCGTCGGGTTCGACATTTGCGACACTTAGATGTAGTTAGTTTTAAGTTAGGGGCGCAGGGAAGAACAGCTGCTTGTTTTTAGCAAGTAAGATGATTGTGTTCCCCTTGGGTTTTGTTTTATTTTATCTTCACTTATATACAATGTTTGTACTTATTTAGAACCCAATAAATGGATTATTATTATTATTATTATTAATGCCAGGCGTATGCACATTGCTAAAATTCGTTTTTATTTTTTAACTATCTTAGTTAAGACATTGTTTTGCAGTGTCTAATCTTAGTATTATTGATTATATGTATTATTATTATTATTATTATTATTATTATTGATATTTTTGCCACTTGATTTTATTAAGGACCTATAAGGGGTTCGCAGCAAATTTTCGCGGGGGGGGGGGGCAAAACCTAAAGTTGCGCCACTGGCAGCATTAAGGTATTTTTTACCTATTTTGTAGAGAATTTTGAAGACTTCAACCATAATTCGATCTAGCAAAAGTTGTTTTTCTTACAGCGCGCTTTCTGTATTAAAGACGTTGAAAACATTTTCTTTTGTTACATTTTTAATTTGAAAATTTATTTAGTTTATTAGAAACGTGAAGATATTTTAACTACTAATTTATTTAATTTTTAAAATTATTTAGTGTCACAATGTCGACTAGGGAAGTTCTGGGTAAAGCCTTCTACATATTTTTATAATTGGAATAAAGCCACCTATGCGGTGGGCTAACAAGCTAATAATTCTAATGTTTTGATTGATATAGGTGAGAACTATAAAGTAAATTTGGTAGACATATTACAGTTCCTTTACAAATTGTACAAGGCAATGTAATGTATCGACCAGATTGGGCGCAATTCGGATTATTATAATTAGCATTATTTGGACTTCAATCGTTAATATTACAAATTAATTTATTTGAAAAATTGGCCACTTGCTTATTTATTTTTTATTAGTACGTAAGAAAGTTTTTCAGTGCCTTTTTGGCGCCCCTTGCCGCTTGCCGCTCGGCCTATACCTAGTTACGGCCCTGCTAAGCAATATAATATGGGGGTGCCGCGCTGTTTGAAAAAACGAAGTTGATCCTTCAGAATTTCGAAGTGTCGCAGCAAAGTAGCCACACAACGCAGATAGGCATTCTGATTCTGGTCGCCAAATGATACTTCAAAAAGTTTTTTATGCATAGGCCGAATCCCAATTTAATGTCCCAAAAATCAAATGCACTATAATTTTTTGAATAAATGTTCAAAAACTGAATGTAGTATTTATACAAAGTAAAATTCAAGTATACATATAAACAAATACATGGAATGCCATTTAAAAAACATTAAGTTGTATGCGCGGCTTAAAAATGGTGCACTCTGCATTGTGCAAAGTAATTTTACAAACTGCACTCTGACCTCTTGTATACAATGGCACCTGGTTTATTTCGATATCTTATGGAGTAAGCGCAATCGAAATTTCCCATATTATTGACTCACCCTGTATAGGGATTTGGAATCAGGAAAACGCAATTTTAAAAAAATATAGGGTGTTCCATTAAAAAACTGATATTGGTGATATTTTAGTATTTTGTGATCAAATAACCTCTGGTAGAACATTCTGGTGGTTCGAATACTACTCTACAACTTTTGTACTTGATTTTTTGAAATCTGTGACACGTACCAACAATGTTTTTAGAATTACAATGGAGTCTTATGCTGATTCAAGTCAAACTTGTTAAATCATATACCACATGTTCATTAAAAAAGTCCATAAGGCATACGGGGGCAGCTGAGGAAATTCAAACGTCAAATTGAAGGTTATCAGGTGAGGTTTTCCATCAGTTTTGACACAGACTGACGCAAAACCTAATATGCTAACCTCGAATTTGACGTTGGAATTTCCACAGGCGGATGGATTTTTTTAACGAACATGTATAAAAGCTAAGGCAATTTACAAGAGATAGAAAAAAACAAGAAAATATTATAATTAAGAGTGAGTGCGTACTTCACGATTTCATTAGAACTGGTAAACATATGTAGAATAGAAGGCGACTCTTAATTACACTGTTCAAAGGCAGAATCAAGTAGATATCGATCAGTTTTTTTCAAAAGTTGAAATTAGGGCGCCGCGATTTTTTGAAAATTGGAAGGGTTTTATTTTCTTAATGTCATTTGATATGTACTTATAAATAAAACCAAAGCTGACAATCCTCAGTGGCTAAAATACAATTTTGCGTTTCTGGGACTTTTTCAAATGTCGAAGTTTCCGAAAAATTATATTTGAAAAACTGGTTATATTTATTTACTTTCTTTGTAATCTAGCCAGGACTATGTACTTTCGTTGCACATGCAATTTAGTTTTTAAAATTTAATGCGAAACTTGTTATAAATTTTTTAGGTCCCACAATTTGTGTTAGATTCTTCCAAATCGTTAAAAATAATTTCATTTTATTTATAGAATTACATCCTTTACAGCTCAATTCAAAATCTATATCATTACTACAGGAAGTTGCTATTTTTATTTTTTGTTTATTTTTAAATTTTGAAAAACTAAATTGTCGGTTTGCTTCAAACTTGCTACTTTACAAATATATTCACCGAATGTTGTTACATTGTTGCAACATTTTACAACACAACGCCCTATATAAATTGTTAATTGATTTCGTTGTCCAATGATATCTGTATTTACAGAAATTACAAGAAATATTTTTGTTTACTCTTTCAAGTCAAAAAGCTTGCGTAAGTTATTGTCCTTGCTCTTGGCACAAGACACATGCAATGGTTTTAATTGCAGCACATCTCATACACAAAGTGTTTAGAGGTTTTTATAATATATTACAAGACTAGGAAATACTGCGACTATATTATTATCTACCAATCTACAGATGTACGATACTAACCATGATGTCTACGGCGTTGGAAAGAGGGCCCGACGCAATGACAGTTTCCAACGTGGCGGTGTCCTGCTTCCTGTAGATAAAACGGGTGCCGGCGCCTTCGGCAGTCCTGCTGGGGCTAAATTTCCAGTCTCCATTGATGATGAACGAACCGTTCGCATTCCGGAGCGCTAAACAAATAACATCGCACGTTTTAGTAACAGCGCCAGCCAGTCGTTCCAAACCTATCTATATGAGCAAGTGATTGCAAAAACATAAGTTACAATGAATTTATTGCCATTTCCATTTAGTGGGCTGCAGTTTGGCACGGAGTTCTAAACATACTTCGCCGCTCATCACTGCGAGCACGCCGTTGTTTAAACTGCTAAAAAGATCAGTGGCGTAACAAGTGGAGACAGAACGAGCAACACCACATAGAATTATTGCTCGAATTTCGATAGTCAATAACACCTACCGCTCTAGCGGTTCGCTTAGACTAAAATCCCAAGTGCCATTACGGAACCGAAACTTATTACAGGATCGTAAAAACTTTCGATTTATAAAACTTGTCCAATTAAATTTTTAAAAAACATAGATAACAAATCTACGTGTTAATAATGTTGATAAAAAAGTTGATAAAGACAGAAGCTGTATAAAACCCACGTTATTGACGCTTTCCGTACAATTTTTAAGATTGTAATTTATCGCCGTCGTTTTTCCTTGCGGAGTACAAATCTAAGTTTTTGTAGAAATTATACACGCTACACTTATGGAATTTCGTATGAAAAACTTTTGACATTTAGCTATTAGCAGGTAAAATTTTTTAATTGAGTCTTACTTTGGCGTACCAGCCATATCTTACTATCAACACTACAAAACATGTATTCCAAAGTATAATAAAACTTGACTAAATGAACATTACTGAAAGAATCCAACTAATTAAATATAATGCCACTATGCTTCTATGATTACTATGAATGCCATAACGCCCACACTAAAAAGTTGCCAGCTTTCGGTCACATTACTTCGAAAAAAGCACACGAAGTTGCAAACGAAACATAATAAATTACGAAGCATTTAGAACCACCCAGAGACAGCTAGAAAAATCAAGAGAAGAAATGATGCTGAACAAATAGTAATAAGCACACGGACGTAGCCATCATTTTACAGATAAAAATCTTAAAAATACGTATCTTACGAAAATTCAACAGCAGCAGTAGCAGAGAATTACAACTATTTTGGTGTCCGTTATGTATCATTTACATTAATTAAAAATTATTTGTACTTTTTCGTATTTATTAGCATTATTAAAAATTTACAGTATGTCTGACATATATGAACATGCAGTTTGTCCCAGGAATCTTTTCACTGACATAATGTGCGGTCTACAGCACGGAAATGATATAAAATTATGTTTGCATCTGTATCCCATTGCTAGTTGAAGAGAACGTCCTTAATAATTTGCACATTTGGGTCATACAATACAACCATGACGAGGAAAAATATGCCTAAGATAAACTATAAGGAGACGCCAATGGTAAATTTTCCTAAGGATTAACGAAGGCTACGCTGGCTTGTGCTGCGTAGCGATACATTTGTCGCACAAAATGCCTTCATTTACATCGTGCTGCTCATGTTCTTTATCGACATACACTACTCAGTTTTGGCTACATTGTCTAGTGATGGGCTTATTCGAATGAAAAATAACCGGTTATCCAGTTATTGAAATAACCTATGTAACTCGGTTTTCGTTCCAAGTATTCGAATGAAAAATAACCTCATGCTGATACGTACTACGCTTTGAATATAAAACCTCCATTCAAAGGTACTACGTGCCATATCTCAGCTACCTACGCAGTGCTCAAAATTCTGTAAATATAAATACGTCATAACTCATAAACAAAGCAGGTTGTACTGAAAACACCATTTTGTTATCGCGTACCTACCTCCTATCATAAAAAATATCAAATTATCAAATTCTGGGGACCTGAAACCTGAACGCCTAAAAACTGCAAACGCATCAAGCTATAAAACAATTTTTTATTTGCTTACATTTCCAAAGGTTCAAAACAAGAGGCGGCGTCTTTAACCCGCCCGATCGATAAAAATACACGTTTTACCACTGTTTTTATTGCGATTAGCAAGCAGTCCCGCATATTTCTTTCTTTCTACACTTCTTAATAAATACCTTTTAATTTCCAATACATAACACATAATGTACGGTCGGCGCCTTAGAAATCGGGCACTACACACTAATCACTATTATGATATATTTTGCATGTATTTTTTAAGTGTATAAACTGGGTTTTTACAGTTATTATGGTTTTAATTGTTACGTCAGATTGTTTATTGTTTGTCAATTATGAAATGGCATCTCACATTAATGAAGTAACCGGAGCAAGAATACTCCAAAGACTAGAAGAACATATTACGTGTCCCGATTTCTAACGCGCCGACCGTACATATTATGTTTTGGTTCCTCTGCTATCTGCAAGTTACGATGTCGATGCAGATGACGGTATGTCGATGCAGATGACGGTGAACCGCCAACCGGCAAACCGGCTGACTTAATCGAAACGAATCGAGAGCCAAAATTTATTCGAATGATTATTCAAATAATCATTCGGTTATTAATATCATTCGAATGCAAATAATTCTGTTATGAAAATTGTCCGGTTATACCCATCACTAATATTGTCATGCATAATTCGTTTCCGCTTACAGGGCAGTTTGACTTTTACTTATAATGACATTTAACTGTAATTATTTTAGGAAAACATGACAATCTGAGATTCTATGTTTATCATGTCTTGAAAAGCAATATCCGTTTTCGTGTATTCTGATGAAAAAAAAATTGTTTTCGAAATTATGTCTGTCTGGGAGTCTGTGAGTCGGCTAGCCTGTCAACCTGTCAGTCTTCCTGTGTCCTCCTCCCTACAGCCCAGACAGTTTAATTAAAGGGCCTGAAAATCTATATTTACGTTTTTAATATAAATTCGGAGATCGCAGTGCCGGTTAAAATTGGCCAACCGGAAATGGTACTTTGCACTTATATACATTATAATTAGTATATTATGCAATTTCCAAAAACTAATATTGGGAATATATTTTTTAAAATAGTGCAATAGGTATATTAATTAAGTAATTGTGTAAACCTTTGTAAAATATTCAATTCTATTAATTCTAATATAAAATTAATTTTTTAAAATTTTGTTGGTTTTTCGTTTAATTTAAAAATAAAAAAAATATATACACTGCGGAGAGAAAAAATAACATTCATTTTGGCATATACATATAGTTTTAAAGTCATTGTCACTGTCAAACGAAGGTCTCATTTTAATGAATAAGTACTGAAATTCTTAACAATAGGAATTGTTGTATTGAAGGCGATTCCTATAATAAAGGGTTTTCGATGGTAGAAAAATTATGAAGTACTAGATTATCACGTTTTTCCTACGGGATTCCTTGAATCATAGTCGAAAAGTTGTATTTCAACATTGCGAAAAGTAAGGCAACTCTTGAAATCGGTAATCATATGCGTGAATATATCGAAGAGAATAATAAACTAGAGTTGCTGTTAGCCGGTAAGTTGATATTACCCTCGTTACGTATTTACACATTGAGGAACACATTTAACTCGCCATTAAGTGAAGTGGAGTCAATTTTTATGTTAGTTAAATTCACCTACACTATAGCGTTTACAGTGAACTGTAATAAAACTGAGATTACGAAAAACTAGTGATGCAATAAAAAAAGCCGTTCGTTAAAAAACTTGTTTAAAAAAAACTAAGCGGTGTGGTTTTTTTAATTAAGTTTTTTTTCAGAATTAAAGTGTAGTGAATAACAAGTAATATTCTTTGGAAAAACAAAAAACATATATTTCCAAATAAAAATAATACATTTCATAGGTAAAGTGAATTATAGAATTTATAATAACAAAAAAAAAGAAATATTTCTAAAGAAAAATAATGCATTACATTTCATAGCCAAAGTGGATATAGAAATTACAATAACGCAGAAATTACTCGCTAACAGACATGGCTGACTCCTCCACTGACTCGGAGTCAGTATCCATGCAGTTTACGTCGCCGATGTCACTGTCTGATGAGTGATGACTGATGAATCGCTAGCGTAACTTGATTCGTCGATTATACAGGGTGTTCCAAAAAGAATGGGACACCGATTAGTCATAGATTCCTTACGTCATAATAAATCGATTAAATCGAATATACCTTAGTACAAAGTCCTTTCAGTAAAAAGTTATAGGGGCCTTGAAGTTCAATTTTTTATTTTTTATTTTTTTATTTCCAAAAATGTAGAGATGTCGATTTGAATTTTGGCATACATGCTTACTATTATGTAGTGCACTAATAGGAAAAATTTTATAAACTAGACTTGACTTTAAGAGGCACTTTACCCTATCTTGCAAAACTTCTTTTAGCTCTAACTTCGTTATCTGTTACATTTTCTAAAAGTTTAGGTACTGTCTGAAAGAGAAATAATTGTACCATTTTATTAGCCATGCTGCTATCACAAATTTTCGCCAATAAATTATACGTGTTTGTACCAGTATGGATAGCCACATAACCATTTCAAGCGGTATGGCAATTATATTTTTGGATAATTGGTGTTTAAATGAAGCAGTAAACAAAAATTGAAGCTTGCCGCTATTATTTTTTTTTACAAAAAAAAAAATTACCAGTTTGACCTAGTATGGCGGCCCTTTATACCCTTCCTATCAGTATGGCACACAATTTTCGTCTGGGTTAGGGACCTTCTCTATCGATTAAAACCAAATTAGCCTTGCCGCTTTAGAAAAATATATTTAATTTTATTAACAATTTTCCAAAGCCGCCGTTAATATTTGCAACCGCAGTTCGGCTGCCATACTTGCATTTTTGACACCTACTTGGGCAATATAAAAAGGTTTACTACCTACCAAGCTTGCCGCTATGACTAGTAATTCGGGTGTTATGGGCTCTTGGTCTAAAACTTATAAGAACTATATACAGTATGACTCCGGCTTGAGTTTACAAGAGGAAATTAAATTTTAGCTATAGTTTTACATAAAAAATGTTATAGGAATTATAATTTCTGCTTTGTTTGTAGAGAATTTTAAGAAAATTGTTAGTTTTTCAAAAACAAGCCGGTCTTGACAGTTAAGCAATAACTATTTTCTTTTCAGGTAAACTACCCTCTTTGTTCATGATACGGCAAAATACTACTAAGAAAAGTTGTCCAGAATGAGAAATTATGGCCCTATACAAAATATCAGGAAGATACTTAGATTAAACCGTCATTTTTAATAAATACAATGTATTTTGTTGTTATAAGTTTATTATAATAATAAATTAATTAAAATATCTTTAATTTTTTAACTGTATTCCGATCGCTGCACTCGTTTTTCAACACCCTATAATCTAGGAGACAAATTGAGATCGGTCGGGAACGAAGTTTCCGGGCACGAGATGTGGGGAGACGAAATATCCCGGGAACGAAATGTGGGGACCGAACTTGCCGCATCCCCTTTTATATACACCCTATTCATATAACCCTGACATGAACGCTCGTTCCACAAAAACTTCAATAAATGGAAACTTAGATAAGCCGCATATTTTTAAATGTCCCTTCAACTTTGACAAAGAAGTTGAACTGGACTTGAATCTTTGAATTTCTGAGATTGTGCAGCCGTGAGATGCTTGGCTTTAAATAGATAGTAGTTATACACCTTAAAATATTATTGAAAATGTAAAAATTAAACGTACTAAGGCCTTGATTAAAATGATTTTGCTTTAGCTTTCATCTAAAATATATCTAAATTATTTGAACTCTGGTGCTTGTTGCTTTACGGACACAAAATAAAACAAATATTAATTTAATAATAATCAACTGTATACAAATACACGTATAGAGAAACAACCAAAATAACGCTAAGGGACTCTCAATGGTTTGAGCTTGGTAGAGAGGAAACCATTTTATATAATACTTTCCATTGTATGTTCCTTGGAAATGTCGTTATCTCAGACTACTCCCGACAATGAAGAGTCACGAATTCGAAATTCTTTCGAGGGATTACCGCGAGCTGTTTGGGAGGCTCTAGATCCCGGATGTTGGCATTCTTTGAGCTAGTACGATTTTTTGTTACGCTGGTGCAGAGGCTGTTGCTGCAAGCTATACCTCTTGAAATACCGCAGTCAGCTCAATTGCGAAAGTGGTACTACTGACAATACAAGTGGTATGTAAGCACTTTTAAAAACCTGACTAGCATTTATTTCTATTGACCCGATACAAGTTATAAATTCAACAAATACATAAATAATACCATGTAAACATTTCATACAATAAAAAACTTATATTATTGTTCACAATGACCATTCCATGAGAAAGAACCACCAAGAGCATGGCACTTTCAGCAGGTAGACTAAAAAATCGGCGTCGGCTCCCTTCAGTCGCCTTAGGAAGTACGCAAGTCTCACACGTTATGAATCAGTTATAACATTTAAAAGAAGACCATGTTGCGATGTTGCTCATGTACAGTTCTCGTCTTGCATTCTGTCAGTTAAGTATCCAGATTAGTTCTATAAATCAATTTCTTCTTCAACGTTTCTTTGCCGGTTCTAAAGTGAAGTGTTGCCATACATATTCAGACAATTGTTTACTTTGAAGTCGCTGATTTTAACTTTTTTTCTCATTTTGCATGTATTTCGATTAGACCCAAAAAAGCATGAACACAACAGATATTGTAATCACGTTTATCATTCGCGTTTCTATACGGACAAACTATTGAATTCTATTAGAATTATGAGTTCATTCTACAATATTACTTCTGGGAAATATAGGATACTGTAATGGTGATGCACACCAAGCATGTGACTAATAGCAGAATACACAACACGCAGCCGATTTCACCAGTGTTATTAATACAATTGGAAAGACCCGAAAAAATCAGCGATGTATAAACGCAGCCTTTCAGATTCTTCGCTTTGTTCTATGGCCGTTTTCCGCCGGCAGGTATGAATTGGAATCAATCGTCTCACGTGCTTGACAGAAAATTAATTCGTTTGCAGGCAATTTTCGGCGATCCCGGCTGTTTTATTCAGTGATCAAACCGTTATTTGTGGTAATCTCCTAAAGTTCCACATCTGTTTTATGGACCTGAAGAAGCCGCCCGACTCGAGTTGTATTGAAGCGCAAAGCAAAGCTGTCCGACCTAACCTCTTGGATAACACAAGATCATGTTGATGGTTTTACCACCTATCTGCACATGGCGTCGCTGCACTTCAACGGTAAGTGCATGTTTCCTACAAACCAGCAGACGCTTAGAATACAGAGAAAATAACCCGGGGGCGAGTTTCGAATAATTTTTAAAGAACAAGAGTTCCATTAATGACTTGTTTGTTAATATTTTCAAGCGTTATATTTGTAATTCAATTGTTTATAGGCAGCGATCTTTGCTGCTTGCTAATATTGACTCATGATACATAGTAATTAATTTTAGAATTCATTCACGCCTTTAAGCTGGAGAAAAGCCTATCCAGAGTTGTGTAGGACAGGACACGATATTTGTCGCTAATAAGGCGTCTTATTATCTGATTATGGTTGATGATATTTTATAAAACCAAGAAGATGGCACCATCCCCACCCTATTAATAATAATAAGTCACATGGACGCTGAAGTTTAGAGCTTGAGTGGAACATTGAGAAATGATAAGGAACATTTTGTAACTACTGTTTATTGCAAAAAAGAATAAATGTGAATTAGAACTTGCTAATTAATTCATTTTATTGTAAATAATTTCATTACATTCTTAGAGTGTAATCGTTAATAAAAGTCGTGCAAAAAAATTTATTTAAAAAAGTGAATAACTGCAACGATGCCTAGTGGCAATAAGAGTCAGGACTTTCAGAGGTGTAACTTTCAAAATTGCATTTGAACACGCATGCTGAAACTGATGTTGGTAAAATTCAATATAAGCAAAGACTATGAATTTCACATTCTTTGATTATATAAATGAATTTTATTTATTTGAATTTTATTTCTTATCAGAATAACTTTCCACAAAAACCTGCTCAAGTCTTTGCTCTATTAAATGTGAAATTGATTTATCCTAAAATATTACTAGTTATGAATTTCTTCATTTTGTTAAATCACTCCGGTGCGCCAATTATGATTTTCTTAACTAATTTTATATATTACCGCTGTAAATGTTTTTTTTATACAAAAGGCTTTTACTCAGGTTAGGACATGCATTTATAGTTGTATTAGATTTGTACGGACTCTTTCCGTTCAAATTCAATCATGGTCATGTACATTTAAATAATATAAAGTGTACGTTGATAGTTTACTTAACTTCAGTATCACTTTTCAGCTTATTTCATCTAATTATAATTAGGTATTACATGGATTAATTTATTTATTATGAATCATGTCTTGCAGAAGTATTTTAATCCAATTTTCTATATACAAATATTGGTCTATTGTGGCGATCTCTGCTAATTAATAGGTTTTCCACTACAGCTAAGGAATGAACTTCTACAGGTTCAGTGCAACTCCTTCTGTTATTTGTATTAAATACAAGGATGATGACACTTTCTTTATCAGATGCATGTCAAATGACAATACGTTATTTATTAAAACTTACTTTAGTAGCCAATTATGCAATCATTTATGATTAATTTCAATATAATTTATTGGAACATATCAAAAATATGTCCAATTCTTTAGAAAAATACACCGTTATTTTTAAATAATCCTTTCACTAAGCTAAGTACCCGGCTAGTTACTATCGTATCCTTAATTATTGTCTAAATTTTTAAATCCCTTAAATGAAATTGACGTAATTAAAAATACTACATTAATTTAATAAATATAAAAATATACATTTTCTTCAGAATTAACGTCTCAACTTCTTGTTCTCTAAATGTCATTTTTTTGGCAGTGGTCTATTATATGTTTTATCGGAATTTTTCCACTGTCTAGGGTGTAGGTATATCACACGACGTTCGGAAGTTTTGATCTACTCCCGTCTTTAGGTGTTCCTGATTAGTCCTGAGAAAAACTGATATTGAACGTCTTTATAATTAAACTCGTGCCTAACTAAAATATATAACCGCGCTGGTGGCCTAGTGGTAAGAGTGACAGACCATTAATCACAGCGATCAGCAGTCCCGGGTTCAAACCCCGGAGGAGGCACGAGTTTACGTACAATATCAGTCCTTATCAAGACTAACCAGGAACTCCCGAAACGTTGTGTGATATACACCCTAGACAGTGGAAAGATTCCGATAAAACATATCATCTCAACTTCTATTTTCAGTTTAAAACAAGTCCATCTGTCACTTCTATTTCGAAACGTAGCATCTCTTAACACAGTTTACAAGTTCCTGTTCCTGTTCACTTTCTGCACATGAAAAGTCCAAATACCAGAGCTGCGCCCTTTTTTATGTCCGTTACTATCTTGTCCAACCAAATTCCACCTTAACACGTTATTTCTTAATTTCATAGTAATTTATTCATGTTCTTTGCAGGTCACATTCATTTTCTATTTTTTTTTTATAAAAATGAACAGAAAATAAAGTAGCTCATCACCACTTTCGAAGGAAAAGAAATTATTAGTAATTACAATTCCTATTATTAGCTCTATTTGTTAAACATAAACGAAATTATACCAGATTTAATGAAAATGTATTATTATTCAGCTAGTAAATCTCAATAAGGGTGGCTTTTCCCATCTTTTAATATAATTATTAATTTAATTTAGTTTCCAAAACAAGGAACCATCGCAATATACTTAAAAACTGTTAATCGTAGTATGCAGAAGCTTATACGTAGTAAACGCAAAACCCATGTTTGCCATAAACCAACTTTCATATATGGAAATAACACCACAGTTATTGCACAATTTTTTATATAACAATACTATTACATATATTATACCACAGCATCCAACTTACCTATTATATTTTTGGTATGTTTCAGTTGTTGCACCACAATCCTACATGCACCCTGTGGAATCTGAGCTACCAGCGAGTAGCCAGGGGATAGATCGGGTTTAGTGTACAGGCCAGACACGCTTCTGCAGGATCCTTTCAGGCACGAGGAGCACTCTTCCGGGGACTCGTCCACCGATCCGATGACTCCGTTGCTTGCGACACTCTGCAACAACATACCACATAAATTAAAAATAATGGACATTTTCTTAAACCGTTTGATTCGGAAGATACTAAAATATAAATCAGATCAATTTATATTCGAGTAAGCAATCGCCCATGGCCTACTGTCTGTGTGGTCGCTAATCAGCACCGATCAACAGCTATTGATTATATGTGGTAACAAACCAGACACGACCTGACGACCACCGTTCATGTCTTCCAAGTCACTTGCCGACTTACAATTTACATAACGCTAAGTCTTAATTTCTGTTGGAGAATTCGGGTGGCAAAGATCGAAGGGACGTTGCGAGACGAAGGAGGCGATAAAGTCGACAGTGATTTATGAAAGAATAAAATAGAAATAAGAAAAGTTTAATCAGCGACTTGCGAACAGACAGGTAGGCGCTTATCACGTTTTGATTTGAGAGGAAATAAACTGAGAGTAGCTAAAAATACATTGTCCCATTTCGACAGTCCAGACATTGATTTAAATGTGAATAATTGGCGGTTAATTCCTGTTTGTCGGCCAGCAACAGGCGGGTAGACAAACCATCAAATTAATTCTAATGGGAAATGTACGTGGAATATCGTCACGATTCATTAAATATTAATTAATGTGATGTGAGTTTTGTACGCCTAACGCAATTACTAAGTAAATTATAACGACTAACACAATTATCTACGATGTTATTGCCTTTGTAGGTTGGTGGGGTGTTGTTTCATTATTTCCAATGCAATTGATATAGGTATTTGATTTATTTCAATGACTTTAGATTTTAAAAAATCACATTTGTGGCAACTCTGCTTCAAAATGATTGCATTTTTTTCTTCTAAGCAGATGTCATCTCAATAGATATCTATTTAAACTTATGAGCTGCATTCACGGCCATTGACTTTTGCACAAATTGAATAGTGCTAAGTATAGCACCAAATTGGAGCAACCAAATCGTCATACATGTTCCAATTTAGGGATGCAGTCTTCAAATTTTCATTCAATATTTCGACACTTTTTATAATTAATCAATTACTTTGTTTTATGTTCTTTTCAGAACAGAAAACTTGATGGCGAATATAAAATTCAAACTGCGTTCCAGATTGGCAGTTATTGGCAATTCAAGTGACTGAAATAAAACTTACTTTCCTTGTAACACAAATTTTGCTTAGTAACGCAGAAAACATTTCACGCTCATCTTAGAAAATAGGTTCATAAAAAAAGATTCGATGAAAAATAGAAACTCAATAACAGTTCCTCGGCTTTTATTTAAGCCCACGAAGTATTTCAAATATCGAAATTAACGGTCTCCCAGTTCAGTTTAAGATCTCGATAAACACAGTCATAATAATTATATGAACATACTTTGAATTTGCGTATATTCATTTTACAACGTAATCCGTAAGTTATATAATTCCCAAATAAATTGTTTTACGAGCATATTCTGCAAACGTATATTATTAATACCCATTACACAAAAACGTGCAGGCACATACATATTTCACTTTCTTGTGCAATCTCGACATGTAGGTATGCAAAGATGGTTGATTATTTATCCACATACATTAAATTATTATTTTTAAATTTGTACCGGGCCTAACTTTGATTGAAAATGAACGTTGATATGCATTAAATAATATGTACATTACTAATGCCTTTAGAATTGAGAATGTTATTAATTATTCAAGCAATGGAATAATATTTTCTAATATTCAACTGTTATCAGCCAATCATATACCGAGCTGTCCACTATTCCACTGTTGTCAGCCAATCGTCTGTTGACATTTTCATTATTCCACTGTTAGTCATCCAATCATATGCCGAGCTTTTCATTATTCAACCGTTGCCAGCTAATCATATGCCGTGTTTTTCATTATTCTACGGTTGTCAGTCAATCATATGCCGAGTTTTTCATTATTCCACTGTTTTCAGCCGATCATCTGCCACGTTTTCCATTATTCAACCGTTTCAGCCAATCATATGCCAAGTTCCATTATTCCACTGTTGTCAGCCAATCATATGTTGAGTTTATCATTATTCAACTGTTCTCAGCCAATCATATGCCAAGTTTTTTATTATTCCACTGTTGTCAACCATCATCTGCTAAGGTCTTCATTATTCCACTGTTGTCAGTCAATCATATGCCGAGTTTTTCATTATTCCACTGTTGTCAGCCAATCACATGCCTAGTTTATCATTTTTCCACTCTTGTGAGCCAATCATATGCTGAGTTTATCATTATTCCACTGTTGTCAGCTAATCATATGCCGAGTTTTTCATTATTTCACTGTTTTCAGCTAAATAAATCCCATGTTTTTCATTATTCCACTGTTGTCAGCCAATCATATACCAAGTTTTTCATTATTCCACTGTTGTCAGCCAATCATAAGTTGAGTTTATCATTATTCCACTGTTGTCAACCATCATCTGCTGAGGTTTTCATTATTCCACTGTTGTCAGTCAATCATATGCCGAGTTTTTCATTATTCCACTGTTGTCAGCCAATCACATGCCGAGTTTATCATTTTTCCACTCTTGTGAGCCAATCATATGCCGAGTTTATCATGATTCCACTGTTGTCAGCTAATCATATGCCGAGTTTTTCATTATTTCACTGTTGTCAGTCAATGAAATGCCATTATTTCATTATTCCACTGTTGTCAGCCAATCATATACCAAGTTTTTCATTATTCCACTGTTGTCAGCCATCATCTGCTGAGGTTTTCATTATTCCACTGTTGTCAGCCAATCATAGGCGAAGTTCTTCAATATATCAAGAATTGTTAGCCAATCAACTGCCACGTTGTCCATTATTCAACCGTTGTCAGCCAATCATATGCCGTGTTTTTCATTATCCCGCTGTTGTCCGCCAATCATATGCCGCCAACTTTTTCATTATTCCACTGTTGTCAGCCATCATGTACTCAGTTTTTCATTATTCCACTGCTGTCAGTCAATCATATGCCGAGTTTTTCATTATTCCACTGTTGTCAGCCAATTATGCTAAGTTTTTCGTTATTCCACTGTTGTCAGCCATCAGCTTCTGAGTTTTTCATTAATCAACCGTTGTGAGTTAATCATATGCAGAGTTTTTCATTATTCCACTGTTGTCAGCCATCATCTGCTGAGTTTTGAATTATTCAACCGTTGTACGCCAAACAGATGCCGAGTTTACGAGTTTATCATTATTCCACTGTTGTCATCCAATCATATGCCGAGTTTTCCATTATTCCACCGTTGTTAGCCAATCATCTGCCACGTTTTCCATTATTCAACCGTTGTGATCCAATCATATGCCTAGTTTTTCATTACTCCACTGTTGTGAGCCCATAATATGCGGAGTTATTTTATTATTCTTCAGTACATTATAATAGTTAATCATAAATCAGGAGGACAATCCAAACGTCAAAATTAATAAAAACACGTTATACTTTTACCTAGTACGTAACTTGTGAGAAAGGCCAGTATTCAATTGAATAAATTACGCCACTCGTGTTCGACTATTGAATAATATACTATTCTCACTGTATAGACTCCGCATCTTGTACACGCTTCTTAAACTGAATTCCGAAATCCTATAGACAAATTCTAATACACCGTAGTATAATTTTTACCCCCCTCCCCTTTTAACCCAGTAATTAAACTAACAGACAAGAAAACGCAAATTCCTGTGTGATGTATTTCTCGAAAATGCAAATTGGGTTACTTGATAAAAGCGTTTTAATCACAACGATTTTAGGAAAATGTAATTTAAATAGTTGATTTTTTTTTAAATATTAAAGTCAATAAATGAAATAATGTTTAAGTTCTGTTCCGATTACTAACATTCGATCCTACAAAATCGGAATCAATTCCAAAAGTGTATTTAACCAGAGTTGTATCAAATTTATTTAACCAGACTCTTACCATAATAATATTGACGGCTCCTTTGGCATTCAAGGTTTACCACAGATTTGTAGTACAAAATTCAGGGGTTACGCGGAAATAGGCCCGAGACTAGGTGACTAACAGGTGGATTTACTTCCAAAATTAAATCCTGATTCAATGACATATGTACAGCTATTCGCTAAGTCATTATACCAAATCTGCACCAGATTACGGACGATTTTAGGGATAAATCCGTATACTAAACGTTCATCACAAAAACCTCAAAAAAATGCGTGCTAGAGCTTACAGCATCAAAAGCATAGTGAAGACTAAACTTTTTTAAAAATGGGAACTGAAAATAGATCTACTTTGAAGCTGTACAAGGAAAATTTAAAAAATGCTACTCTACAAATTACCAAAAATTATATAACATATGCACCTTACAAATGCTCCACATTATTGAAAAAGTGAAATTGGTGAATATTTTAGAGCCATTAAATTATATCTCATGCTTATGTATGAAAGCAAAATAATTGAATATTGTTACAATACGCATGTTAGTTTGCAAAATTTAATTTGAAGGAGAAAAAGCGCTGCCAGTGTAATTATTTCATATTTAATAATACCTTGTGACAAATGCAAATATTAGTCCGTAAACGTTGAAGTCATAATTAGTATGTAGGTATTTAATGTCCAATTTATTTGTCAATTTGTTAGTAATTCGTATTAATTATATAATTTCTTCTTCTCTAAAGTGCTTTCAATACCATAAGTGATACAATATTAGAAAATTAATATTCATTCAAATTTATTCAACTCCAATCGGTTTAGCTTTTTGGTTGCATTTTTTATTATTATCATTACTAGCAACCAGTGGGACAAATGTCTCATTTAATAAAACAAAAAAGACCGTTTTTCAAATAGAACGCGTATTAAATAAAAACGTGATTTCTCGAAAACCGGAAGTATCACGTGACTGAAATTCGGTTCCTGACCTGACATGACCATTCCAAACTTTTTTCTCTATCTCTTACGGTTTGGCTGCTGAAACAGCGTCCCAGACAGACAAAACAGCGTCCCGGACAGACCAGCGTCCCGGACGGACGGAAATCACGTGGTTTCTCGAAAACCAGAAGTGTCACGTGACTGAAATTCGGTTCCTGACCTGACATGACCATTCCAAACATACAACTTTTTTCTCTATCTCTTACGGCTTGGCTGCTGAAACAGCGTCCCGGACGGACGGAAATCACGTGATTTCTCGAAAACCGGAAGTGTCACGTGACTGAAATTCGGTTCCTGACCTGACATGACCATTCCAAACTTTTTTCTCTATCTCTTACGGTTTGGCTGCTGAAACAGCGTCCCAGACAGACAAAACAGCGTCCCGGACAGACCAGCGTCCCGGACGGACGGAAATCACGTGGTTTCTCGAAAACCGGAAGTGTCACGTGACTGAAATTCGGTTCCTGACCTGACATGACCATTCCAAACATATAACTTTAATAACTTTTTTCTCTATCTCTTACGGTTTGGCTGCTGAAACAGCGTCCCGGACAGACAAAACAGCGTCCCGGACAGACAAGTCTATTAGATAAAGGATTATTTATAAAGTACTATAAAAAATCACGCAATCTTTGATAGCGCAATAATTTTAATATGCATAAATTTCATACATACATGTCTTTATACTTTTTACGATTATCCATTTATATGTTCAAGTTGTCACATACATTTAAATTTAAATTCGTAATAAACAGCAACTGTGTCATAGAAAATAATAGTATATTATACATCAAGGTAGCGAAGCGCAGTATTATAACCTGAGCGCATATTAGATACTGGTGCTACCGTGGTGTATATACTATTTTTTGCAATACCAAACGGCTTAGTACCTAAATTCCCAACAAATTTCGAAAATATTTTAACTGTCAACCTGACAATACAGCTCTTTAAAACGTCAAAATTAAAATAGTCATATTTGGTAACTTAGCAATTTATTAGTTACCACGGTGAAAATTGTTTATTTTACTTTCTCTCCCTTGGTGGAGAAAATCAACTTCACAACCTAAAGATTGGCCAATAACGATGCGTCCTGAGACTAGTAGTGCAAAAAAGTTATTTATACTCGGCTATTAATTTACCTTGTAGTTTACCTAAGCAGATGAGTAAAGGAAATATCAATTACTTTTTTATTAGTATTTATACAGAATTCCCTACAATTATTCCGTTTGCGGTGCGCCGAAAGGTTACACAAGCATGATCATACATTATATATTGGGACGCTTATGCAGAGTAAGTACAAAAGAACAATAAAACAAGGAATGACCAAACGATATTTCACACCACGGGCGTGCAAAATGCATTAATGCCTTCATTACAGCGATGGCAAGGCTAACCCTGTACTTATAACGGCTCAACCCAAATCATTATATCGTGCAATTCGATACGCGGATTGATTATCTTCACACCCAATCTTCCAATCTTTAACACCGCTCTCAAATTAACGCGGAACCTGAATGGACCGGGCGGCTTATTTGTGATTACCTGCTTTAGCCCTTTACTTCTTTTTACTGGATCGCAACATTAAATAATCTTCATATGGCTCCAGCAACTCTGTGGTTTTGAAATCGCCTACAAAATTTCAATAGTTTCGAGCCATAATTTGAGAAATAATTTAAAAAAATAAGTGATGCTTGCATCCGACAGGTTAGATTGCTTAAATGTGTGTTCTAATTTCTATCGTATTGGAATTAATGTATTCAAATGTGGTACATGTACAACAAATACCTAATTTAATTTTGAAAATTGTCGCATTGTTCTACAGGACCTTTTGTTGACAAATAGCTGTTTATTGTGATCAACCACTTTGTTAAAAATGGTTCTGTTGCACAGTTGTTCTCAGCACACAAGAAAACCTAACAACAGTTTCAAACACAACAATAATCAAAACGGTTCCAGTGGGCTAGAAATTTGATTGAAGATCTGAGGTTGGGAAGATCTATAGGAGCACTGACAGATCAGATTGTTAAAAAATGTTGAAAACATGGTTTTGAGACACATGTGATTGACAGTCTATCATTGCACAAAAATTTAATGTAGCTGAGATAAATATTGTTACAATATTGCACGAGACAGATAAGTATTAGCCGCTTCCAAGTCTACTTCGCATACATTGAAAACCTATTAAGAAAAATGTGCAAAAGAGAATTATGTGCTTTTAAACAATTACCAACGGCTACTAGATCTGATTGTATTATTGGTAACCCCATGTCAACTATATGAAGAAGAACTTCTGTTACTAATTAGCATTTGAAAGGTCCTGAGTTCAATTCACAGGTTGAACTATAACCTGCATTGGAAGAACTCTTTGATTGCGAGATCTAATCTAATCAAACATGTTATTTTATACCCTGGTTAATATATATCCCTTGTAATTTGATGATCTCAACGAATATTTCTTACTTATTTACTTAATTATTTTGTCAGCTTGGATGGTCAATCCTCTTCCATACCCCCCCCCCCCCCCCCCTTTACAGTGATCGGCTAGTTACTTTACTTCCTGCCATTTTACCTCGGATTTCCGTTGCCGCACTGAATTCGTTTTGCCATGTTTTTCTTGATCTTCATTCGCCTTCTTTGATATTCTGAGCCATATGTTCTTCTGGATAATCGCCTGTGTTCTATTCGGTTTATGTATCCCAGCAATTGTAACTGATGTTCAGTTTTTGTCGGCACACCACGTACGATTTTGTCTCATATTGTTTTATTCCTTTTTTTCATTAAAAGGCGAACTTATATACTTATTAACTTGTTTTTATGCTTTTCCACTGCAATAGGCGAGTCTGATCCTACCACTTTGATGTAGATATTAACTGATCTCCCCTTTAGGAATCTTTTTTTGCTTCAAACAGCCTTTCTGTTGCTGCAGCTTTACGGTCTATTTTTCGTTTTTGTTTAATTACTACTTGCTCCAGTCCGGTCCGAAACGGGAACTTGACCTGGGTCGCCCAAGTGTGGTCAAAATAACGTTTCAATATACAGCCGATTTGTAAATCTGCGCGCATTGTTTTTTGCTGTTATATTTTTAATTAAAGTGCGCCATTATAATTCTTTAATGCGCGCCTGTGTGTTCACGCGCTTTTAAAAGTTCCGGAAATGATTGAATTGAACAGAAAATGGAAGACGGCTGGGAAGCAAGTTTTGTAAGTGGCCCAGCGCCAGTTGCAGACGAAGTTCCTGCATTTTTTAGGGAAGTACAAGCAGGACAGAGTTGAAATAGCATCCGAGTAACTGTACTGAACTGTTGTAGTTCTGCAGGTGTTGCAATTTGGCGATTAGGTGGCCAGGAAGCCAACAAAAACCGAATTAGGTTATTTTCAAGCGGCCATTAGAGCAGAAACTGAGTAATTCTTTGCGCACCAAGGTGTGTACACGAGGAGCCTATATGCAATAGGCTGCCATCACAAAGGTGTCGCTGAAGCATCCATTAACAGTGACACGGAAAAATTATATTGTGTAATTTGTTGCTTATTAATAAAAATTAAGAAGACTGTGTTAGAATGAACAGAACAACCATTTAACCGAATTCCAAAAGGAGCAGATTATTGGCATGAACAATAAAACGTTTTTTTTTGCGCAGTTGCAAGACAAATCGGTTGTAATGCGACAACTGTTACGCGATGCTGGTGGAGATGGACCAATGAGGCCAATTATCGTAGACGAAATGGATCTGGGCGACCTAGAACGTTCACTGTGTGTGAAGAGCAGCAACTTCGAGTGGCAGTTTTAAGAAATCGATGTGGTACAACGTGAGCGCTCAGAAACGACTGGATTGCAGCTCTAGGACGCTCGATCTCAGCAAGTACCGTTTATAAACGAATTCGGTCTTTGACGTTCATTCTTAACGTTCTATCTTAACCATATCTCTCATTCTTGATGACCGCGCGCGAAAGCTGGAATAGTATGGCGAGCGGCAATATTGGGATCAAGAATGGCATCATGTAGTCTTTCAACAACGACTCCCACTTTTATTTTTGGGCTATGACGGCCGTAGAAGGACGAGGCGCTCTCGTGGGAAACGGTGAAATCACACATTCTTCGTCGAGCGATAAACTACCCGTACACATGAGTTAATAGTTTGGAAAACATAATGCCATGGAAGCAGGTTACCGTTGGTATTCATTGACCTACCTCCCACCGAACACATACAGGACATTATGAGAAGAAAGTTGGAGCAATTATTCCATCCCCCAAACAACTTAGAAGGCTCTCTGCGTGGCCTTACAAGAGACATGAGATGGCCGTCGATCACTTTATATAAAGCATGCCTCGCAGAGTCAATGAGTGACTGGAAAAACGTAGAAAACCAACACTATTAATTTCTTCTGTAAGTTTTAATGTTACGGTTTTTAAATTGTAATCATTTGTTTATGTCGTTCAAACACATATTCTTAAAAATTTCAACAAAATTGGACCATGGCTTCATGGTGTTGCACTTTTTCTAGAAGCCAGTATGTAACTATTGTTGTTGGCTTTCATTTGATCAGATTTTTGAAGCCATGTTGTTGGCTTTCATTTGATCAGATTTTTGAAGCTAACATTTGCAGCTTAGCACTAATACAGGTCAACTATTAGTTCATTTCAACAGGAGCTTTTCGTAAATACGAACAAGGTAAATAAAATAAGAACACTGGTAAAAAGTGAAAGTTGGTGTGCAGCTGTACGAGCTCAACTCAGTGTGTTTAGAAAGCGATTGTGATGCAGAATAAAGCAGAATTTTGAAACGTCAGAAACTAATTTGTCTACGTCGCACTTGCAAAACGGGGTGACAAATTGCTTCCGCCGTTTCACCCAAATTGCCAAGCCCTTCATATACACTTTCCAACGAACTGCTCCATATAGTCACAGCAAGGAAAAACCCAACCTATATTAGTACAAAGGACACTACGCAAGACAAATCACACCTCCTCAAAAGTCAAAAAGGTTAAACCGAAACAGCCCAGAAAAACTGCAGAGATCTCGAGTGGGCACAGCAGACTTTTTCGACAACAAAGACGAGTCCAAATTTCCACCTCCCGCTAGCCCTAATGCAATCGCCATTGACGCAACCAGCAGAAAGAGAGCAATAAATCCGATCTCCGTGGCCCGTATCTTCTACTCGGTCGACAGTGGGATCATTGGAAGCCCTAAATGGTACGATGCAGCGTGGGATACTCCTTCTTCTTGCATAACAACTATATAACGACAGAAGGCCTGACGGCAAGGCATTGCGTATTACGAATCCAGTCTACTACTTTTGAACTTTCGGAAGATCTGGTCAGTTATCACATTCGCATCTCGAGATTGCCTTTCAAGTTCGATCACTTTGATTAACTGTAGAGCTGTTGTCAGATTCCACGCTATTAATCGTCCTTTAACGTCACATACTTTGACAATCGTGTAAACTGCAAATCGCGCAGTTAAGACTAAGCGTATTATGTAATAAGCTGTGCTCATAAACATCGCATATAATTGTACCGTGGCCACATGTACGCCTGTATATGTTATTGTGAGTTCTCAAATAATAAAATACATGTTATTCACCAACTCAACATAACCTCTTTACCAGCATCGTACAAATCTGGTCTTGTTTTCATGTATTCCTTGGTTACTTCACCTAACACAATTCAAATCAGCAACGTGCTAAGTATACCTATAGTTGCAGTTAGTCCCGTTTTGGTGTGGAGGTATAAAATACTTCTGATGGCTGTCTATTACATCTGGCATAGTTTTTTACCACTTTAAGTAGTCCTTGTACTCTACTTCTCATTAGACAGTTCAATATGTATTCTCTCTTTATTTTGTCGAATGCTCTGTGCAGGTCTAGAAGCAAAATGTGCCTGCGTCCTTCATCGCCGTTTTAACGGTTTCCTTTGGGAAAAAAATAGATACTGGATACCACGAGTTTGCTCTAAATCCAAATTACATCTCCTTCAACAATAGTTCTATTATGTGTGTTAGCGTTTCCTCTATTATTCTGGCATATATTTCCCAGATATGCTAACAGTAATGCCGTGGCAGTTATTACAGTCCTTTGTATCCATGACCTATGTGACCTACTATTCTTATTTAGCAAGGGTAAGTTTTCGTCCTTCATTTAAATTTATAAATTTCACCAGCTCTTCTTTTGCTCTATTTTACTTTATCATCGCCAGTGCAATTGTATAATACCCTGCTTACTTATCCACATTAATTTTTATATTGCTCTACCAAGATCTTTTCTTGTTATGTTTAGGTTAGATTTCTTTATTCTCTTATCTGATATTTTCTTTTTTCCTTTTTGTGTCTTGTCTGTTTTCTGGTTTAGCATTTAATAATTCCATGTGATACTCCATTTTTTAATAGTTGCTGCCTCCTCATTTCTGATTTGCTCTTGTTCTTTTGTTCTTCTGATGAAGACTATGATTGTGATTGGTAGCTTCTCAAGTTCATTTCTAAAGTCGTTATCTTTTTGCTTGTTTGATAACCTTGCTCGCGCATGTTTTGTCTCATCTATTCCCACCTCATTAACATTCTGCGATAGACTATTACATTTGGTAGTTACAGTCCTGCTAATAATTTTTATTGAAAGAAAATGTTCAATTGTAGCTTAATCTTAAGCACCGTTAAACTAGTCACTCAGGAGTCGCAAACAAGCTTTTAATTTTTCGATTACTGATTGGCATTTACATACAATTATTAACCAGTATTTTCTTTCTCTCAATTGCTGTTGTTTAAAGAATATTAAGTAGCTGCTAAGGAAAAATAATCCATTGCCATCTATCTCTGAACAGTCAGTTTAAATAATTTCTTAGCGCATCAGGAAAATTTGCTGGAGCTCCATCATGCATAAAGTGCATATCGGTATTAATACTCAGAAGACGTCACTGAAGCAATTTCGTAATAAGTTAAATGGGATTTGACGACAGCTAATCGATTTATCAAACCAAAGGATTTTATTTACAAAATCAAGAGTACAGCTAATTTATATCTCCAACAAAACCGTAATTCGGTGATTGATGATGATGCCAGTTGTTTAAACTGTTTCTTTAGATACACTATACGCATATCAAATAGCAATATTGATCGGCGCTGTAAAATGCAGCAATAAAAGTCATAGTCACCATAGAAAATGCATGTTACCTGATAAGCAGGCTTGCAAAAATTGTAATCTTTTGGTGAGATATGGCTGATAGATTGCAATGTAATTAACTGTAGATAAACGTTTTACGACCAAACACGCTATAAAATCTGCCACAATGGATACACGTTACAATAATTTAGGGCAAGTTTGTTTTATTACTGCTTACTCCAGATTGATTTAAGCTCGACTTCCTTGATGTTAATGCCTGGCGATGAATTATAAAACCTAATTAATTCAGTGAATTATAACATAATTTCGTAGATATGGCTTCCAAACTAAAATCGACGTTTTGGGATATTTTCCAATATCAAAGTTAAGTAGAACATGGAAGATTCCCCTTAATCAAACATTTATATAAATAGAAGTTTATTAATAGAACTTCATCTAAATTTTTGCGAAAAACTTCTTCTATTTTGATACTGAAATAAAAAAAATAAACGGTTCCAACGAAAAGCTCTAAAAACACAAACATAAACATCTCCTCGCTAGTTTTATTTATATTTAGGAGTATATAAAATTAGGGTTTCTGCCTACTTCAAGGTTGATTTGATTTTTGTAGTTACTTCACACTTCCACGTCAACAAAAAGAAAGCGGGTTCCGAAAACAGCTTACGAGTGACACAAACAGGTTATTTATACTGATGCACCCAGGGATCGCTGCCAAAAATCGGAAAAAAATATGTAAATATTGACTGCGTTCCGTAATAATGTGTACCAAATAGTGACACGTTAGCTGAAATGTGTTGTAAAATATTTAGTGCCAAGCATTAAGTTTAGTTCTTAAAAAATTTAAGTGTTATTGAGACAAGTTCATAATCCCTCTTTTGATGTTGCTGGATTTATCACTTATAATTTGTAACACGAAAAACATGGAAATGACATTTAGGATTTACGCAAAAGACCGTTTCAAATGTTACAATGTCTAATTTAGTGTTCCAAATTTTGTAAAATTATTACCGTTACAAATTTCTATGCTAATAAACAAGACTTGAAAAATAAAAAAGTAGAGAGGCTTCCCAATTGCATGTTTTATTGGACAAGTTATTGGCATAGATTTTTATTAATAACAAAATCTTCTGGAGTAACTACTTCTTAATTTTTTGAACTGCGACTGTTAAAACATTAAATATTTTATACAAATCATTTGTATTTTATCAAAGTAAATAGCCGAATAAGGTCAACAGCACCATATCAGTTTAAAATTTCTTAAAACAACGTATAAAGCTAAAAATTGGAAACATATACAGTGTTTCCGCGGATTGAGTTCAGATAAGGTGTAAATGACAAAAACATTTCTAGTTAGATGTTAATATTCTAGGAATAGCTCCTGCTTGTTCTCAAACCAAGATTTTGAAAAAATCAATCAAATTAATTAATATAGAGGGTGTTTTTAAAATCGATTTTTAAAAAATGGCCAAGAGTAAACTACCTTTATTAGAAGAGATAACAAAAAAGTATTTCGAAAAGTTGTTGAAAATTAAGAGTAATGGCAGACTTTCAAATTTCAGACAAATCGGCCTACTTAAACTTTTTAAATGATTTTTTGTTTTTTATACCCATATACCTTTTTTATCATGGCTGTAGGAGGCACTCTAACTGGTTCATGAACTAAGATGTTAAAAATATAATGGAGTGCCTCCTATAGCTACGATAAAAGGTATGTTGGTATACAAAATCAAAAAAAATAATTAAAAATCAAAGTAGGTCGATTTGTCTGAAAATTGCGACTCTACCATCACTATTAATTCTAAACAACTTTTCTTGTTATCTCTTCTAACAAAGGTAGTTTACTCTTAGCCATTTTTTAAAAATCGACACCTTGCATATTAATTAATTTGATTGATTTTCTCAAAATCTTTGGTTTGAGAACAAGCAGTGGCGATCACTAGAATATTAACATTTAACTCGAAAATGTTTTGTCATTTACACCTTACATGAATTCAATCCGCGGACACACTGTACATATATTTGAGTACGCTGATTTTGAATATCTAGTGTTGCAGGCTGTGCAGAAAGCGAAGGGGGCATGCCAAAACAAACCAAAGGCGCCACACAATGGGCCCTAATCCCGAAATGCAGGCCAACCCCGCAGATGAATTAAAATTAATCTACAAGGCAATTTTAGGCCACTGAAATATAAAATCAAAATTACTGTAAATGGCGGATTCAATATGGCTGCCACATGTGAAAAATTGACAAAATTTGGTATACAGGGGTTTTCGAAGCAGTTGTTTACAAATTCGAACTCAAAATACTGGAAATAAAATGGCGGATCCTTTATTTATTCATGAGTTTCTATCAAAAGATTTGCATTATGGTTTTGTTCTACTCTGTCATTGTGCATGCATTTAGTTTTGCTTACGTTTTTTCTTAATCTTGTTTTAAGTACCTCTACTATTTCTGGTAAATCTCCTCTGCTTTCCCGGAATGAATACATTCTCCATAAACTATAAAAAAAGACCACGGGGTTGCCTTGAACAAGCAAAAACTGAAACAGATTATATTATACCTAATAACAAAAATCTAGTTATGGACAAGTGTAATTAATACAACAAATTTAGGGAGCGATCATCGTGTGCTACAAGCAAAGGTGTATATGAACATAGTACAAAAACCAAGAAAACTACTAAAAATAATTTCCACACAATTAACGTATAATAGCTGAAAATGAAAACTACTGAATACCAGGGAAAACTTCGAATGTATATGACTACGAAAAAAGAAAAAGATATCTACGATTGCAATACAGACAGTACGTGGCATAATAGAAACATCTCAAATGACAGCAACAAGACAGGCACCACGCAAGAAAGAAAAACTAATTAAAGAAACTTTTTTTATACGTGGGCGTAATAAGTCACCAACCTTGGCATCATTTAATATTCAGCAGCCTTCATTATGACGTGCTTTTCTTGCTATCCTTATAGAAAAAAACGCATTTTGTACCTCGCTGCCGCTTGTTTCATAATGCAAAGATAAGCAAGTACGTGAGGCAGCTTTCTTAACCAAGCGGGCACATCATCTGACTAGTAATTAGATTGCTCATGGCTATGACGCAAATGCAAATTAATTCATTTTTTGTGAATGAATGTAACTGACCAGTGTTTCCTTTAACTTTTCAGTATTCCTAGAACTATTTAGATATTGTTACCTATTTTGTACATAATTTTGAATACTCTTTAACCGTCATTCATTCACATTGCATTCTTTAGTATATACGTTAAAAACATTTTCTTCTGTACCTTACTGAGTAAGAGTCTAAAAATTCAAAAATCATTTTAATTACAGTAGGTCCACATACGAGGTAAGCTAAAGAGCTTTATTTACAAATTTTTGAGTATACCTTTTAGTATTAATTTTCATAATAAAGTATTCCCTGCAAAAATAATTATATAATTATTTCAAAGCCTACCTCGTAAGTGCTGCAACACCACGGATTCTCATTTAGTAGGTCATAAAGTACTTTTACACCAATTTTTGGCTTTATATTTTGTTTTTAGGTCAGTTACGCTAAATACAGGGGAACTTTCAGCTATAATTTACCAAGGGCAGTGATAATCACCCGCTATAATTTTGACAAATAACAACCCGAAAGTGCTTTGCCTAGAAATAACCCGAGGCGAAGCCGAGGGTTGTTTCTTAAAGATAACGCAAATCGAAAATCGTGAGTCCCTATATTGTCAATATGGTAGAAGGTCCTAATGGCCAACGTCTTAAATTTAAGAGATGATGATTGGCTCATTTAAAGAATTATATTCTCATTAATATACGGCAGATGTAAGTTGGGTTGTTAAAATCGTCATCTTAGCTGGGCCACCCTGTACATATATGAGCATTATTCTTAAATTTCAACACTTGATGCTTTGATAATGACTTAACATTTCTCGATAGCTGTTCGATATTTCTTTTATGCACCGATAGGGTGATAATTATATGCAGATTGGTAGGATTGGTAGTGGATAATGTTAACATAGACAGTCAAATGAGCTAGAATACAGTTTATGCGCTTTACATGCATTAGACAGAAATAGAGATATGATTTAACATCTAGTAACCCAGAATTCACTGTTTTCTAAAAACAAAACATCTTGATTTTGGGGATACTAGATGTTAATGGCATATTAGTATATTTCTGTTTAACGCATACAAAGCCCATTAACTGTATTATAGCTCATTTGGTTTTGTATGGCCACATTATCTACCACAAATCTGTATAACAGAAATGAGATAGAATAAATAAGAAAACAGAATGCTTGAGTAAGAGATAACCATACAAAAAAATATTTTTTTAATCGGCAGTGAAGTACCTCGAAACCGTCATTAAAATACGAGAAATCGGCAGTGAAGTAATCCATTGTTTTACGACCTTTTGTAGGTGACGAGGCGATAGGTAAACGTCAACCGACGTTAACATAACCTACAAAAGTTGGTTAAAATATTATAATTTCGCGATTTCTCGATTTAAAAAAACATAATATATTCCTCGCCACTGAAGTTTCTTTCCCCTCATGTGGTTTATTTGCATTGGCCCTACGGGCATCGGCAACTAAATACACAATCGTGATAAAAAACTAAACTTGAGTGCCTTGGTATACAAACTACTACTAGTAAGCACGTATGACGTATGTCATAATTAAAATGAGCGTCAACCCTACTCAAATATTTCCTTCTATGTTTATCTCTTTCTTACTCAAGTATTGCATTCTATTTTCTTGTTCATGCTATCTCATTGTTGTTATATACCTATACAGTGAATTTATTTTAAGGCGCAATGTGGTCGTGCCGTCTCTATGAGGATTTGATTGTTACTTATTTTTCCCAATGTAAACTCAACTTTTAGAATAATACCTTAGTAACCTCTGCATTTCAATTAACTGTCACATTTTTTTCGCTTTCATCGAGCATCGAAAATCGATTATTTGCAAACGTGTATCGTCATTGGAAGTAGTTTGAAAAAAGGAAGATTTATCGATAGACTAATGAGAAGAATGCCAATACAATAAGAACGATTTCCACTTTGTTTAATACCAGGTGTTCAAAATGAAATTACATAAAGGTTGGCCATGGAAAGCAAAACTGATGTCAACAGCAAGCTTTAGCCACAGCAAACTTTAGAATTTCCATAGCAGATTGTCAGGTCATTTTGTATTTTAATTAGCCACCTAGGCTTTAGGGCAGCGTGCCCGTATGTTAAACCCTTTTAGTTACTTATTTGGCTTCATCGCCTAATTCCATAATAATGATTTTGCACATATTTGGCCTCAAGCGCAGTATTTCTCGTCATCCGGGGCACCCCTTTGTTGGTACTTTGACAATCGGGTGTTAACGCTCGCAGGATCTCCGAACCTTCTAGAATTTACGCTGTTGGTGTGACTGCGAGGCCTCGCGCTGTCTTCGTTACCGGCACTTATTTGTTTTATTGGGCGCCTCGCCATTGGCCGTCTTTGTCACCGGCACTTATTTGTTTTATTGGGCGCCATTGGCTGTCGAGAGTCACGTGGTAACGCCGTTTTGGCTCACGCCACGGCGGGGGTCGGAACGCTGCTTGCTTGGGCAGTTCTACTCAGGCGATTGAACAAAGGAGGTGTGTGTGTGTCGTTAACGGCGATCTTATTACGCCAAGGCGTAGGTGTGATGGAATTCCATGCCCGGTTCTATGTCGTCACGTAAGGGAGTGTTCCCTTTAGCTCGTTGTGCGAGGATTCTGTTGAGGTAGGACATCACTTGGGCTAGTTTGGCCGTCGTAGCGGCGTTTGTTGAAGCGCCAGCCTTTGTCGCCATTTTGGGCGCATCCAGACCATTCACACGTCGGCCGTTTTAGCGGCGAATAAATTGCCACAGGCAACCTGGTTCCCGCAAGCTGGACCGCACGCTGATCTCTTGGATCGTCACCAATAAAATTAAGATATTTGTAACCATTGAATTATACTAACTTCTCGTGCGCGAGCTGTGCGCTTAATCATGTGAATAACTGTGAAATCTTGTGCACCGTTAAAAACGTACCCTTCGCATCTTAAATCGTTGTCGCGAAGTGGCGTCGCTCGCTCATTTTTGATCTAATCACTTCCCTCACTTGGACTTTGCTGTATTTGCTCAAATTATCATGTGAGCATTATTTTTTTTTATGAACAAACGTTCCCGTTGTGGGACTCATATGTCAAACTGCTTTTGATGTTGTACAGTTATGGGTGTTGTTTAGTAACCGTAGTGCGCCCATCAGCTGATGCTTATTAATAAGAGTTAACGCAATGTTTGCGGCACGCTGTGCTGCCCCAATGTAAGACTGGACCAATAGACGCTGATCTAAGTAAGAGACGCTTTATTCTTGGTCGCTTTGTGCATGTTCTGTTTCAGTGTGCGGCCATCATTGAGGAGATGAATGTACGGTGGAGCCAGTGAGATCAGAGCGTGCAGGTAGGCTTGGTGGTGACATTGCCGCGGCTGAAAAAGCCCCCTTCATGATCTAAGTATTTTTGCCATCACGAGATCGTTGTGTGAGTTTATAATTCACGAGTACCCCTATCGACGGAGTGTCTTGAATACTTCGCCCCGTCTAACCGCCCAGGCCCGGTTATCCGGGTTAAGACAGGCTTGGTGGCGCCCTCATAACTTTGACGTACCCTATATATATGCCTCAACACGCTTGCCCAGAACGTATCGTGTGACTCACGCCCGACTCCCTGAGCGTTCCAGCCGTGGCCTTTAGCCTGTTTTTAGCAGATCTCAGGGCAAGTGTGCCAGTTTTCCAGGACTGATTCCGTGGTGCGATGCTCACCTTGGGTGGGTGTCGTAAAGTTGTTTTAATACCGTAACAAGATTATAATATAAACTTGACAACAACAACAATGACAGTTAATGAATTCTAAAGCTTGCTGTTTACATTACTTTTAGTTTCCATGGCCAACCCTTATGTAATTTCTTTATGAACACACGGCACAAATAAAAATACAACTTGTCCGCTGAATATATCAGAAATGTATTGACTTCCATGTCAAATAATAGATTGGAAGCTGTAATTGCAAACCGTAGCGGCATGGCAAAATATTAATTTTATTTTTCTGTTTGTAAATTTAATTATTTATATTAAGTATAACCATAACGTTTTGATTTAAAATTTGCATAGCTGCAATTAAGGAGTATCTATAGGAACGTTTTAAACAACACCAAAATGTATCTTAAATATTGTCACTAAATCTATTTTGGTGAACCGGATTTTATTGGGACAACTGTACCTATTACGCCACAACCACACCAGGTGTAAAGGCGTTTATTTTCAAACGTCATAAAAGTGACAACTTATGTGACTTGATAGACAAGGTAAATGCGTTACTTTTATGACTAGGCATAAAAGTGGTTACTTTTACGCCGACGGAGTAAAAGTACTTCAAAACTTGATTAGCTCTCGAATATTTTTGACATTGGCCTTCGTGATTGTCGGGAACTGACGTAGACACGTCAATTCTCGATAACCGTAATTTTTTAAATATATAGTTATTTACATTAGTTTGGGTGTTTGAAAATAAAATAGCATATGCTATTCGGAGTAAAACTGACTTTATGTGCCTCTCCGGGCTTGTCAAACACGTCCGGTTTCGCCACAAAGTATCGCTTTTACTCCTAAGAACATAATATACTATTATTTTCAAATGCAATATAGAAACGTTACTGTGTGGATAAAAAAATATACAATACAAATAATAATGTATTCTACGAAGGAAGGCATTCTGTTGATCAAATGGTATAATAGTATATTATTATATGAGCGATTATGACAGCCATTATTCACGAAGATGACATTTGCGCCACAAGCCGAAGGCGCGTGGCGCAAGTCATCTGAGTGAATAATGGCCATAATCGCGAATATAATACGTTATTTTATCTACTCCTATGCAATAGGAGCCTTGTGTTCATATTTCAAAATTATGACATTTATGACAGCTGTTAACTTCAAAAGTCGTTTAATAATAAGAATGAATTTTGTGATTGGCTACAACCTATTGAATAATGAAAATAGAATTTTCTGATTGGTTGCAATTTGCAAACTATTGAATAATGAAAATAGAATTTTATGATTGGCTGCAAACCGTGAATTATGAATCATAATTCATGGCCATTGTGCAGTAGGAGTAGATAAAAACTTTTATCTACTACTGTACAATGACCATTCATAATTCACAGTTTGCAGCCAATCATAAAATTCTATTTTCATTATTCAATAGTTTGCAAGTTGCAACCAATCAGAAAATTATATTTCCATTACTCAATAGGTTGTAGCCAATCACAAAATTCATTCTTATTATTCAACGACTTTTGAAGTTAACAGCTGTCACAAATGTCATAATTGGGAAATATGAACACAAGACTCCTATTACATTGGAGTAGATAAAATATCGTATTATATTCGCGATTATGGCCATTATTCACTCAGATAACTTGCGCCACGCGCCTTCGGCTTGTGGCGCAAATGTCATCTTCGTGAATAATGGCTGTCATAATCGCTCATATAATAATATACTATAGTTTACAGCAAGTATATCAGTAATTACATGTTATATTTCCTGTTGTTTGTGATGCTTATTTCTCAATAAAATTACGATTCATATCGGCATTTTAAATAAACGCATTTACATACTGTGTGGGTGCATGGTATTCTTAGAAACCAATAAGTAACTATTAAATCCTCATGAAAACGGAAGACCAGATTGCGCATCAAAATAAATTCGCTGTATGCGTATATTCCATGGATATAAACTGTATAAAGGTTCTGGAATATTCCCTTTATAAGGGATCGAAAAATTCAAATTACAATAACTCACCTATATAATTTGATCTGAATTAGAAGTTTTACAGATTTATCACTTGCCACAACAAAGGATATGAGGTCGTGGTTTTTTAAACATTATCACCGATTGTGCTAAATTTTGGTAAGTAATAAAAGTGCGAATGTTATGTCCAAATGTCTCCATAAACAGCTGCTCGTTAAACCAAATTATCTAGACGAATGATTTTCGTATAGGTCTGTAGCAGAAGCCTAGGGGTGCCAAAATGAAAGGGGTACCATTAATAATTCATAAATATAAAATACATGAATAACAAATACGACTTTTTTGTATACAATATAAACGGGAGTTTTAAAAAACCCAAAAGCTAGAAGCATTTTTAGACACGCCTCCAGAAGTACCCCCAACAGAACAAGAACTATGAGAAAAATTGTGTAGAGGTGGAAGATGAAAATGACAACAATTCATCCACTGTGATTTAATACACGTAAATATATCACGAAAAACTGCGCCGATAAAAGTCGTTACTATGCTTTCTGCACACCTTGTCTATTAATTAGTGTCAAAACAATAATCGCAACAAACCAATAATTCTGAAAGAAACATTTTTTGTCTAAACTTGTCATCATCTTCTCATTTTAAAGGTTAAAGAAAGCACGAGTAATTTTGATTTCGTGAGTATTAACTGTCCGATAAGTGTTTCCTTGCTTTCACGAAAGGATTGGAGCCAGGACAGTTTCTAAACTGCAGCAGAAGGAGAGCGTCGAAGGAGGTATGTTCAAAGGCATGCTATTTATGCTTGAGCTGAAGACATCTCAACTTAGGCTCGCCCGAGCAGTCTGACCACAACCGCGCTAATGTGCGTATTGAGTTTCTGATTGCTGATGCTTACAACTTTTGCACGTAAGGCGATCGATGATGAAACGCCGAGCCCGTAAGGCATATTCGGAAACTGCACGATTTTACGAGACATACTAACAGCTTGCGGATTTTTCATGAGAAGATTAACTTTATTCTGAAGATATACAACCATCGAGCTAATTATGTAACCGCATGGTCTGTAGTTTTCCAAACGGAAAGAAAAAATGCAATGCCTTGAAGATTCTTTATTTACTTAGCCATTACCTATCGTTCTCGCTAAAAAAATGTTACAGTTTTTACATTATTATCTTTGTATTTATTCCAGTTTGCATTAGGATGCTTAGCTATTTAATTAATAATTAAGTAATATACAATATTTGCCACACGGTAAATAAGGGAGAATTAGACTTCAAAAAAGTAGGTACAATCATCTTTTTCAACAACTCTGTTTTAAAACTAACATTTTTATGCGCAGTAGCATTCAGTAACTAATGAAATGGCGTTTACATTAGAATCCTTCCTAATACATAGTATGTATTAAAGTGCTTGCTCACCATCTAACGGGCCATGGCCATTTTACGTTTACTTACTGATGTTAGCTGAACTAAAATTTGTTTTTCCTTGCTCCGTTTCTTCGTTACTTTATCAACAAGAATAAAGCCATCTGTACAAGATTTTCGAGAGGATGCTCTTAAACAGACTGATGTCAACGGTTGAACCACTACTGATCCCCCAACAACCAGGCTTTCGTCCTGTGAAAAACTGCACAGCACAGATTCTCAATTTAACCCAACATATAGAGGACGGCTTCGAAAACCGAAAGATCACGGGCGTGGTTTTCATCGATCTGACGGCCGCCTATGACACGGTTAACCATCAAATACTACTGTCTAAACTATACAGGTTTACTAAGGACTATGGACTTACTCAAATAGTAGCATCTCTTCTTAGCAATCGGAGATACTTTGTAGACTTTCAGAGTCAACGCAGCCGGTGGAGAAATAAAAAAAATGGGCTACCGCAGGGAAGTGTCTTGGCACCATTCCTATTTAATATTTATACCAACGATCAGCCACTTCCCACTAATACGGAAAGCTTTATATACGCTGATGACTTGGCACTTGCGACTCAAGCAAAAGATTTTATAACAGTGGAAAACTGCCTCAACGCTGCACTAGATGATCTGGCGGTGTACTATAAAGCAAACCAACTGAAACCAAATCCAATGAAAACTCAAGTAAGTGCTTTCCACTTGAAAAACAGAGAAAGCAGAAGAAAACTACAAGTAACTTGGAAAGGTGTGGAACTGAAACATTGTTACACTCCAAATACTTAGGAGTCACTTTAGACCGCTCCCTAACATATAAACAGCACTGCATAAATACGAAACAGAAGGTGGCAGCCCGTAATAATATAATACGAAAACTAGCTGGCACAAATTGGGGCACCCAGCCCCAAACGCTAAGAACATCTGCTATGGCACTTTGCTATTCGGCGGGTGAATATGCCAGTTCTGTCTGGTATAAATCAAACCATGCCAAACAAGTAACTATTCCACTCAATGAAACATGCAGAATTATCACAGGGTGCTTGAAACCAACTCCAGTCGACAAAGTACAATGCCTGAGATACGACGTGAAACGGCTGCAAACAACGAACGACTGAAAATCACCCAAAGCACCACACATCCATTATTCGGGCACAAACCTCCGGAATCTAGACTTAAATCCAGGAAAAGTTTCATGCGCACCTCCACCATACTAGCTGAGCAACCAGAGAGTGCCAAAATCAGAAACTGGAAAACTAAAATGACTCACTTACTCGATTGGATGGAACCATCAGAAAACCTACCTCCTGGTCACAATGAAGAATGGGTTGTATGGAAATCTCTGAACAGGTTGAGAACCGAAGTTGGAAGATCCAAAGTCAATTTAAACAAGTGGGGTTTTCAGGATGACGGGCAAACTATTTGTGAATGCGGAGACGAACAAACCGTGCGGCACATGTATCAATGTTATAACTGCCCGGCAACATGCACCGACGAGGACTTAGTGAAAGCTAATAAAAATGCACTTGACGTGGCTCGTTTTTGGGCAAAGACTGTTTAAATGTGAAATTAGACAGATATACGTTTTTATAAAACTACCTTACACATTTACTCAATATTTTATTTTATTTTATTTTTTACACTTGTTATTTTATGTTATGTTGTATATCTTATATTTTTTATATTTTATATTACTTATTATATGTTAATATGATAGATGCTTCTGACACGAATAAAGAAAGAACAAGAATAAAAAATTAATTTAGTCGACGAAAAAGATGCATAAAGAGTGTCGAATCGTGACGATAAAAATAGAAAAAAAATCAAGGAAATGAGACAGATTATAAGTATCTAAGTGACTTTAAAATACACGAATCTTCTAAATAAACTACACTTATATCTACGACTATTAGAATACGTACCAAATACAGGAATGAAAAATTTATACTTGGATATTTTATAAAAAATGTACATAAACATTTACATGCAAACGTATTTCAAAGATAACTAGATGCAGTTCTTTTAATCACTCTGTATATAATACACAAAAATTGTCTTTTATTTCCATAATTTATTATACGATTTCTTTTCCATCTTAATAGTGTTTTGAAACACAGTTTCCACTATTTAACTTTTGAAATAAAGTCTGTTATATGTTTTGAAGTCACTAACACTCCTGTAGCGCAGCTACCATAAACGGCCTGAAAACGTCTTTCGTCCAAAAGAGGCTATAAATCAGAATGTAAAATGTGATTGTATGTTGCATTACTAAATGAGCTAGTAAAAGTGTAGTTCCCGATGTGACAGTTCTAGAGAAAGCGTCAATTGTAAGCGTGCAGTAAGAAAGATCTGTAATGTCAAATTTGACTTGTGTCGTCGAGTAAACAATCTAAACTAACTTGTCTAAACGTCACGATGCAATCTTTAGCACAGCAGGATTCATATTGCCAATGCAGGGATATCGGCCAACAAAACAGAATAGTTGCGTAAATACTCTTTTGCCCCGACTAACAATATACCAGGCGAAAAAAGAAAGTTAACCCGGGTGGACAATACAGTCGCAAACGACGCGAAAAATAAAGTCCTTTTTTGGTGGAAGTTATTTCAACTACTTGTGCGACAATAGATAAAGGGAGCCTAGCTGGACAATCCTATTGCACTCAAAAGAATAGGGAATATCCCATCCATTCACGCGAAACCTATATAAGCGCAAGTAGCTTAATTTTCGAGATCACATCACTTCATCTGCATATTCCGACTTGTCGCATTTTGCGCAAATCGAGGACTAAGGCCAGATTCGAAGATCTGTTATAAATAAATAATTCCGTCTCGAAAACCAGGCTACTCACTGTTCGTATTTGTATTTAAATCATCATTAACGAATTTGTATATGTTTGTAATTTTTAATGTGTTCTAAAGTAAATAAAAGGACTGTTATTGTTTTCCACAAACGGTTGTATCTTACTGAACTTAATTCCACAGTAGTGAACAACATTTAATAAATATCGTAACAGTTCCAGTGGTACAAACCACTAAATTCATAAGCATAATATTAGTGATCTTCCGGAAATTTCAAATCAATGCAGGCAAACTCTTCTGTAACGGTGAGATCAAAATAAGTGTACTGTTTAAAGATAGACATTACAAACATACACGTTAAAATTTCTCATTTAACCATCAATATTTGAGATACTAAAATATTGAAAATAGAGATTTACCGTAACCGGAATTGGATGCGGTATCCGGTGGATCGGATTACTTTTTCTAAGTATTTAGAGGAAATTTGGCAAGTAAATTCTTAAAAGATAGATATATATCAAGTATATGATGTTTTCCTTCTGCTTAAAAATAATTTTGGGGTACTTTCTAGCTTAACTTTCTTTTGTAATTATTAATTTTTTGGGTGAGAGGGAACCAATTTCATACGCATTTAACCCTTAACGTTGTACTACGTTCGAGTTACATATGTGTACAGTTGCTTTCACATATCGAAAATATGGAGCGGATGCATTTAAAAATTATGATATGTATAATAAATTAATGTCAAGCTTCGAATTGTCAAAGTCAAGTTACTAAACCGTTATAAATTTAAGAATGGGAAATTTTGGAGAAAATATGATCCTCCAAAATTGAATGTAGCTGTACGAATTTTAAAGTTTTGAAAAGTGCGATTTTTAGAGATTTGAAAAGTAATTTTTAAAACCATACATAATTACTATAGTTGTTCATTTAATCTTTTGCTTGACAGATAATAGGACACAATTAGATGTCCGCGATGTACGCCACTGGAATTGTCATAGTTATAATGTATCTCAATTTCTCCTATTTAGTTGTCAGAAATTCTCGGTATGTGAACAGAACTGTATATTAACTTAAAGTCGAATACACTTAAGTTACTGCTACATGACATTTATTAATGTTCAATTACACATAGCTTCGCCAAAATAAATATTTATGTTAATTATTACTGAATTAAGTTAATAATTATGCACGGTCATGTGTTACGGACACGAGTTTTAAAGTATCTACAATTTACATTTCTAATAATTGCATTTGAGCGATACCCATGATACGCTAGGTTTAATAGTAAGATATTTTATAGACTGTTCATGATAAGCGTCCTGGGCATACTGTAAAATATCTGTTCAGAGACAGAGAGAGAGACCCGCTATAATTAAGTAAAAAGTGCAGCATCCCTAGTATTGCTATAATTCACATCCAAATCCTAGAGCGTTACATTTGCTTTCACTAGACTGGAAAAGCTAGATTTTGAGATTTATTTTTTTCGATAATTATGTTGTTGTTTGTTTGTTAATGGACAGTGTCTAGACATGCAGAGTACCAGGTACCTTAGACACCGACTGCTTTGATCATATGGTCAAAGTCCTACTTAGAATTTTGCCGAGACTAAGGAGTTCCAACCCTAGCAAGAGATCTTTTACATGCTACACATCGTAGTAACATGGGACCCACGGTTTTACATCACTTCCGAATTATGGCATTCTGTAGAGGCTTTCATCTACATTTTTTTATTTTTGAAAACCTCGCCGGGACCAGATATGGAACTCGCGACCCTTAGATCAGTAGTCAGGATGCTTACCACTGAGCTACCGACCCCGGCTGATAAGTATGCAATAGTCCAGTTACATTTGACGGAAAATCGCAGCATTTGCCAAAAAAAATCCAAGTGAGCTGAAATTTTGCATACACCTTTATTTTGACATTACAAATAATGTCTCAAAAGTCCCCATCGATATCGCTCTTGCGTTTAGAGTTATTCAAGGTCAAAGGTCACTGAAATAAGTTTTTCGCAAATATCTCGCTTTCTATCGGTGGTATGACCTTTTTAGTTATTACAAAAAATTAAGGCTAGGAAATTCTCTACAAAAAAAATTATACAGGTTTTTACGTACAACTAACCATTCAGTAAATAACACACTGTTAAGTTTTGCAGACGGGTTTTACTTCTTTTTACGATAAAAGAAGTATTGGATTCACCCCAAAAATTCGGAAATTAGGTTTTCAACAGATCTTCACGTTTTAGAGACTAGAGTCCCCTGAACCCAAAAAACATGTTTTTGCTCATTGGTCTGTGTGTCCGTCCGTCTGTCTGTCTGTGAACAGAATAACATATATAGGTTTTGTGTACTATCTAAATGCGACAGCAAGCTTTTGAAGAAAATCGCATAACCGGAAGTATGATGTTTACTCTTGTGTTTCAAAAACGGCTCTAACTATTTTTTTCAAACTTTACATTTTTATTACATTTTTAATGGGTATTGATGTGAGATAAGTGATTTTTCAGTTGAATACCTCTAAAATTCAACTTGAAAATCACTCATCTCAATCAATAAACATTAAAAATGTAATAAAAATGTCAAGTTTGAAAAAAATCGTTGGGGCCGTTTTTGAAACACAAGAGTAAACATCATACTTCCGGTTATACGACTTTCTTCAAAAGCTTGCTGTCGCATTTAGATAGTACACAAAACTTATATATGAAATTGCAACGCCATACCTCTTTTCGTTTTTGAGATATTTTGTTCACAGACAAACAGACACACAGACACGTAGACAGACAGATCAATGAACAAAAACACTTTTTTTGGTTCAGGGGACTCTAAACCGTGAAGATCTGTTGAAAAATCAATTTCGAATTTTTGGGGTGAATCCAATACTTCTTTTATCGTAAAAAGACGTGAAACCCGTCTACAAAACTTAACAGTGTGTTATTTACTGAATGGTTAGTTGTACGTAAAAAACCTGTATAATCTTTTTTGTAGAAAATTTCCTAGCCTTCATTTTTTGTAATAACTAAAAAGTCATACCAGCCATAGAAAGCGAGATATTTGCGAAAAACTTAGTTTTGTGACCTTTGACCTTAAATATCTCAAAACACAAGCGCTATATCGATGGGGACTTTTGGACATTATTTGTAATGTCAAAATAAAGGTGTATGCAAAATTTCAGCTCACTTGGATTTTTTTGGCAGGCGGATCCTAATGTAACTGGACCACAATGATACAAAACAGTTTTGAGATAATCAACCCACCTATTTGGCAAAATTTCGAATCGCAAAGCCTTTTTAGATCTACCATTTACAATAATTATTATCTACATTTGCTTTATACACTAGTTGTAATTTGCTTAGGTATTTGTTTCTTTTTTTTACATATTTTTGTATTTCCCTGTGTTTGGCTAAAGCTTCGATGGCGTAATAAATACATAAAACACATTTTTCACTTTCACTACGCGTGTTGTTTATAAAAGCGAACCTATCAAACCTAATGAATTATTAAAAACAGAGAAAAGTAGTTCCATCTAATGACACCATGGCCACCTTCAACATTCGTTAATAGGTCAGTTTTAGACTTTTAAATCCTCATGCACGCAATACTTATACTGGATACCCTGTATATACTCCACACTCCACGAACCCCTACTCTATATGATATACTCAGAGCAACACCGAGAAGGCGTTGTAGAAGTGTGCAAAAGATAAGATATTTATTTTAAACATACATATACGTAGTTATAACTTTTAGATAAAAGCTTCATTTCTTGTATATTACGGAAGTGCTTAAGTTTTTAGTGCGTCTATATGCAATTTAATAAGGTAAAAAACTATTCAGGACTTACAGGTGTATTTTTTATTGGTACATGAGAACATACAAGTGTATAACATAAAATAAGAAAAGGAGTCCAGTTATTATACTCCCTAATCAATACTATTAGATAATTGGTTTGAATTTAAACATGATCGCACGTCCCTCGAAGATGACCCATGTGAGGACGGCCAAAACCCGCAACCACACCGGAAACCATCGAAAAAGTGCATGATTTCGTGTTGGACGATAGGCGAGTGAAGGTCAGTGAGATAGCTGAGGCTGTGGGGGATATCGGAAGAAAGAGTGCGAAACATCTTGCACAAAGAATTAGGGATGAGAAAGCTCTGCGCGAGATGGGTGCCGCATTTGCTGAATGCCGATCAAAAGCAAATGCGCAAACCGGTTTCGCAGCAATGTTTGGACCGATTCAATAGGCATCCGACCGATTTTGTGCGGCGATTTGTCACCATGGATGAGACATGAGTTCACCACTACACCCCAGAAACGAAGCAGCAGTCGAAGCAGTGAGTGGAAGCCGGTGGTTCAGCGCCAAAGAAAGCGAAGTCGATCGCATCTGCTGGAAAGGTCATGGCCAGCGTGTTTTGGAATGCGAAAGGGATCCTGTTAATTGATTACCTTGCAAAAGGCAGAACAATTACAGGCGAATATTACTCCAACCTTCTTGACCAGTTGGATGCCAAAATCCGGGAGAAGAGGCCTGGCTTGAAGAAGAAAAAAATTATCTTTCACCAGGACAACGCACCTGTTCACAAGAGTGTGTTGGCGATGGTAAACTACGGGGTACGATTTGCTCGGCCATCCCCCCTATTCTCCTGATTTGGCACCCTCGGACTTCCATCTGTTCCCAAACTTGAAGAAATTTGTTTCTGGGAAGCGCTTCGCGTCCAATGAAGAAGTTAAGAGGGACGTAGATGAATATTTTCACAGCCTTCCAGACTCTCACTTCTGGGAGGGAATACTGATGTTGGAGAAACGCTGGACCAAGTGTGTTGAAGTCAAGGGAGATTATGTATAAAGATACAATCATTTTTCAACTGAAAATCGCAGTCTTTCATTGTCAGGCCGAGAATTTTTCACCTTACCCTCGTATGTTATGCAACTTTGTATTGTCTGTGGTTGGGATGTCAGGAATGAAAATCAGATATAGGAGTCCCAACATGCTACCTTGTGAAACCTTTGACTTGATGAGGCTTAAAAACTTGATGTGACAAAGCAGTGTACTAAATTGAACGATTTGTGACAAGTACACATTTAAATGTTTGGAGTGTAATAAAGACACTGCAGACCAGTAAACAAGATAAAATTAAATTAATTAGTATAGAACAATGGAAACACTACTATGAACAATTACCGGTTGCACACAGAAAAAAGTATAAAGTCCAAGACACTAGTAACAACAACTTGAACAAGGAATACAAAGATATTACGGTACAAGAAATTAAACCAGCCTGCAAGATATCAAGAATAGACAATCTCCTGGTCTGGAGGCTGTCTTATTGTACTCAACAAATATGTCCCTAATATACATAAATAGTAGTCCCCTATGGCACTTCCGGTCGAACGCTTGCTATATGTCGATGAAGGCTACTGAGCATACTTTCTTCTATTCAATACTTTTGAGTGCTTCATTTACGATTCTATGAATTTGCTGTATGGTTTTCACGATAAGTAAATTGGTACAGTTTCATTCATGTTGACTAAGTTAGTATAATTTCGTTCAGGTTTACTAAATTGATACAATTTCGTTCAGGTTGACCGCTTCTACCAAACTGTTCAGTACGAGTCTCTCAAATAATTTAAACATAACTGAATTAAGATTGCAGAAAATGAAGAACAGCTTGAAAGGGGCAGCGCACGAAGCGCTGGGTACGCGAACTGTAAGCAAAAGTAATAAAAATGTAAGCAAAACACCATGGTTCTCCAAGGAGGTTAAAGAAAAGTGTCAGTTAAAGAAAAAGGCTCACTTAAAATACCAACGCGCCCAAACAGATGAAGAATACAAAACAATTCGAAACGAACAAGCCTCATGTGTGAAACGGATCAAAAATGAATATTGGGAACAATAAATTCTCACACCGCTTAGAATGAACCTTTTGCGGATTGCGAAAGCAAATATGGCGAATTATAAAAAACACAGCACACAAAGATTAATAAAACTACACAAATAGAAGAGGAAACCTAACTGAACTATTTAGAGAAAACGACGAAAAAGAACGAAACGCACCCGATATAATTGTCGATGACAATTCACCTATAGAGAAAGTAAACGTGGAGAAAGGCTTAAGATTCGCCGGTCATTTTGGATCAAATTTTCGACGCGTTTGCGATGTTCATCGTCTGTGGCAGTGATCGGACGTCCGCTGCGTTTTTCGTCATCAATTACGGCTTTTCCGGGCTCGCAACCACGACATTTTATAACCCATCGATTCACAGTAGTCCTATCAACAGTATAGTTACCAAAACGGCCTTTAAACGGCAATGAATGTCAGTAGTAATCACGTTTTCAGCAGTTAAAAATTCTTGCGTGCTGTTTAACTCGCGCTGACATAGCACGAGAACACGTCTCCATACTTCCGTTACTAAAAAAACGAACTGGTGAACGAAACTCCTTCAAACTTGGCATATGCATCGAGAAGGGATGTAGCTTCCGAATGCAATCATGCGCGTCTGTAGATCATTTCGTTCGAGTTCTACAAGCATGTGTGCATTACATTTCAGCCCACCCTCGTATGTTAACCTCAGCATAGTGTTGTAAGATGGGAATCAATAATAGTATTGCTTTTCTAGAAAGCTCCTTCAGAATTAACCTTTTTGATTTTTACACTTGGTAATGTCTTGCTTCACGTCCGCCGGTGGAATGACTTTTTGATAAGGTGTAAAAATGAATGTGAATGGGAGAGGCAAAGGTTTTTGAGCTACGAAACATGATCTTTCATTTTTCTCGTCGTTTCCGCATTACTGAGGCTCGTGGATTGCTCACATATTTCTGATTACTTCCCTCCATTCGTTTCGATATTCAGCTCTTTGCACAGCCTCAGAGAAAGAACCATATTTTGCATTTTGAACTTGATCGGTGGATCAATCCATAGTGTTGGCAAATGACTTAGATTTCTTCGAGGAACATTACTCGATACGATGCGCTTTTCCAGATTAGTCTCATAGGGGCGCGCAATATGTCCAAAAAACTGCAGAATTCGTTGTAGAGAAAATCGTAGATAATCTACTGCGAATGTTAAGCATTTATAGGATGGCATTGGTGCGACGTGCTGTCCATGGTATACGAAGTATACGCCACCAGCACCACATCTCGAAAGCGTATATCCTGTTCTGTTCTCATAATCGAAACATCTATGTTCGCACGTCATACAAGAATATAAAGAATATTAATGTGCGAACAGGTCTCCGTTTTGTCGCGTTTTATATTGAGTGATCCTTACAACTGCAGTTAACCTAGCCATTGCGTTTTTCCCTATACCTATTCTTCCTCTAACTTCGGTTTCACAGTTTCCATTGTACCTGTACGATCCAAATTATGGGAATTCGGCGACAGTTTTTAAGGTAGTTAGAACGGCTGTTAAGTGGAGAGTATAGTCGACTAGCATCAATTTAGTTTTATGCATGTTCATTTCTTGACCTAGACGTTTAGTTTCTGCTTCAACTCGCTCAATTAGTGCTGTCATTTCTTCTTCACTTGTTGCTGGTAAGGTTTAGATTAGAAATCCTTTTACCTGCTACAGAAATTCTTTTTTTCTCCTTCTTCTTTCTTCTATTATAGGCTCCTAAGGCCTGTTCCTTCTTCGGCTTTTTCTCATCTTGCTTCTAAGTTGTCACACCATTTCTTTTTTGGTCTGCCTATACTTTGCTTGCCGTTGGGTGATTTGTCTCTTGTGATTCGCATCAGTCTGTCATCCGTCATTCTATTTATGTACTTATTCCATTCTAGTTTTCGTTGTAGTGCCCATTCCTTGACATTTCGTGTGTTGCATGATCGTCTTATATCTTCACTTCTTTCTTTATTCAGTAGTGTTTTTCCTGAAATCTGACGGAGTATTTTCATCTCCGTGGTCTGCAGTAGGCGTCTCGCTTTAGATGTGTCTGATCTCGTCTCTGCTCTGTATGTCATGATGGTCCTGATTGCCGTTTTATGTATTCGTAATTTTGTGTCTCATCTAAGGTGTTTGTTTCGCCATATTACATCATTAAGACACCCTGCTACCTTATTCACCTTAGTTACCTGTTGCCGTACTTCATCTTCCACATTTCTATACCTTGTTATGTCTATACCGAGGTATTTGAAGCTTAGTTCTTGTTGGATAGTCTGTCCATCAACTTCGATCTTGCATTTACGATGTTCTTTTGATGTATTCATACATATTTCCACTGAAATGACCATGTTGTATTTTTTACCTTTTACCTTTGAAGGTCGTCTTCATTCACCGAGAATATTGCTCTTTTTTGATAACTTTGTCCATTACTATATTGAATAATAGTGGGCTAAGTGAGTCGCCTTGCCTAATGTCACTGTTAATAGGAATTGCACCTGTTAATTTGTCATTGATTCGAGCCTGCACTTTACAGAAATTCCGGGACTCCTAATTTCAAGTGTTGTCCTCATTATTTTCTCATCATAGATGTTGAAGAGATCTAGTAACACAATATGGGCCTGGAAAGGTGATGATTGTGACGTGACAGCTTTTCTACCAGCCATGTTTGATAAGGTATTCAAAATAATTGGGAATCGGTAAAAATTTTCCATAGTGATTCTAACCGACATAATCAAAAACCTTTCTATAATCTACAAAGCAAACTCATCGGGTTTTGAAACTCTTTGCTTTTCTCAATGAGCTGCTTCGGGATGATGATTTGCTCCCAGCACCCCAAACCCGTTTGTTCACTGTAGTTTGGCTTTCTTCGACTTTAGTCGACACTGAATTTTGCGTAACAACATGTTGCTTCAATGTAATTCCGCAGTAGATGCTGCACTTGGTAGTTCTGCCCTTCTTATGAATTGGGTTAAAAACGCTCTTCCATACTTTATCACCCAGATCAGTGCAACGCCATGGTCTCCTAAATTCTGTAACATTTCTGTTATACCATCGCTGCTTGGTGATTTGTGCGGTTTAAGTGTTTTAATAGCGTCTTCTCCTTAGAATAAAAGAATCTCAGGTGTCAGGTAACAATCTTCAAAATTACATTCTATGGGTGTTGACTGATCAAGGTCGTCGGCTTTGTAAAGATTTGCAAAGGATGGAACAAATAACATATAGTTAATTTATACGCTTTTAAAGAAACCGATACCAAACTTAAAAAAGTATATAATATTACATTCTGAGGACAGAGCTTGACACCCCGAAGCATCAACGACACCCATGGCCATATATAGAAATTACTTCTTCATGCCGATATTTAATTATAGAAACTCTGATAAATGTAATGTCCTTTGCCTCAACAAAAAAAAAACTGTTGCTGACACACCAGCTGACAATATTTAGCAAAATTTATTAAATATCGTTCTAATTTAAAATTTTGTTGGATTAAATTACCATTTCTTACATCTTTAAAAATGTAAAGAGCAAATGTCTCGAGCTTCCTCTACTTTTTACGTTTACACATCCGTATTTCAATTTCTACATTGGTTGTAAAATATAAAAGGGTACAGGTTACAGGTACATCACATAAAAATATTCTGATCCATCTTGAATGCAATTTAATTACTGACAACTATTGCCTCGACTATATTTAGTGGTATTCACTAGTAATCATTATATGTTTATTTTGGCAATATTATATAATGGATTTATTATTTTTATATTTACTGGATATTATGTACAATTAGTACTACAATTATGATTCTGATTTCATTACAAACATCATAATAAATCAGACTGTAGCAGAATATTAGCATGCCCATATGCATAACTAGTGTACCTGTATAATACTTTAGTAAGAGTTGAGCAAACAGCGGAAAATATGGATAATTTTTTCATGGCTACCATGATTTAATAAAATATTGAAAAAACAAGGTGGTTTATGTTGGTGGCACTGTAAGTCGATGTCAAATTCGAGGTTAGTAGGTTAGGTTTTGCGTCAGTTTTGACACAGACTGACACAAAACCTAACCTGCTAACCTCGAATTTGGCTTACAGTGCCAACAGCATAAAACACCTTGTTTTTTCAATATGGTAGCCATGAAAAAACGATTCAAATTTTTCCGTTGTTTGCTCTACTCTTACTAAAGTATTATACAGGTACACTATGCATAACCAGAGCCAGTATATATAGGAGAGTACCGCCATTCTTTGATCCGTGAAAATGCCGCCATAGCCGCCATGTTTATTCCCATATGGTGATCAGCAATAACTGATTGAATTATGTCTAAAATTTTACTTGAAATTGGCAAAATTGTAAGTCTATGTCAAATTCGAGGTTAGCAGGTTAGGTTTTGCGTCAGTCTGTGTCAAATAACAAACAAAACCTAACCTGCTAACCTCGAATTTGACATAGACGTACAGTCCTCAATTTTAAATAAAATTTCGCATTGCCAATAAATGTCACGTTGACGAAATTGTGTTACAAACCTCAAAGTGACGCATATAACAGAGGAACAAACATGGCGGACGTGGCGGTACTCTCCTATATCTACTGGCTCTGTGCATAACTACAGTGACTATATAATCAGAGTGTGGCCATACGGTGTTCCTGTTTTCTATTGGTTGAAGGAAAAAGTATTCCAAGTTATTGTCATTTTTAGCAGTGTACAGATTGTTTAGTTACAAAAAGTTACTAATGTCAAAATAACACACGATTGGACTAACTGCTTTTTTTACGGTGATGCACAGGCATTTTTGTACTAAAGTACACACAAATCTGCAGCTAACCTAAATTCGCACCTTAACGGCAGCCAAGATTGGGTCTGGCATGAGACTCCCGTGTTTTGCCTCCATTGTCTAAACATTTGTAGAACTTCCGACAAACTGATAATCACATTATCACGGGCATGCGCCTAAGCACCAGTGGGCTATATTGGGGCTCAGAACTTGTATCTAATATAATTTAGATGTTAATAAAGCATATAAAATTATCGAGAAGATTTCTACAAATGATGCTATATTATTTGTGTTTGGGATTTGAACTTTCCAATTTCCATTAATTGTAATAAATTGATGACACCGTCTGACTCACATTTATTTATTTATTTATTTATTTCGCACTCAGCCAACAGCCGTTAGGCCAATTATAGGCGTCGCTGTACATTTATGGGGACTTCCAACCCCACTAACGACTGTCATGATGTTATTATGACATCCGGGACCAACTATTTCCGTGGCAGCCGTACCACGAGGCGCCGCGCCGAGAGAAGCAACCGTGGAACTCCCATCCAAGTTCTGATCAGAAAGAGCGTTGCATAACTCTACTGAGCGTACGTGGATGCTTGTTCAAGCTACACCACCCGGGACCCTCATATTTCTTTAATATTTAAATCCCTTTGTGGTATTTTATTGTATTTGAAAAATCAGTCATTTTGAATAGTAATCTTTTATTTCAGCAAATGAATTGTCAAATTTTATTTTGACTTTAGTAATTTTTTGTTGCCAAATGTCGCTGACACCGTTAAAAAAATCTATTCTTTTTATTACATCACCATGGTTTTGGGCAAAAGCTTAGTTTGACATTGGATAAAAAAGTACCAGCCAACAATTGTATGGCCACACTGTGATTATACCGTGTGTCCCAAAAGTCTGGAATAAATTCAGTATTTCATAACATGTACTTTTCCGGCTAAAATCCTCGGACCAGTCGATTTTTATTTTTATTTGAGCATTTTTTGAAATAAAATGCATACATACAGGGTGTCCCGTGTATGAGGTATGGCGTTATCGATGTTTTTTTAAATGGAAACCCCCTTTTTTTATTACGGAATCTGAAAGAACGCATCTTTTTACTTACGCCAAGGTAATTTTTGGGTATAGGTCACATTACCAAAAATTAAGAAAAAAAATTAAATTTGCAAAATACTAAATTTGATTTTAAGAAGTGTGATTTTACGCTTTTATCAATGACAGCAATCAACAAAAAACATATCGGTCGTCTTAGTTACTGTCAGGCAGACAACGGTGCACAATTTGTACATTTAATTTAGTTGTTTTTTCTTAATTTTTGATCATCTGATCTATACTCAAAAATCAGCTTAACGTAAGTAAAAAGATGCGTTCTTTCAGATTCCATAATAAAAAAGGGGGTTTCTATTAAAAAAAAACATCGATAACGCCATACCTCATACACGGGACACCCTGTATGTATGCATTTTATTTCAAAAAATGCTCAAATAAAAATAAAAATCTACGGGTCCGAGGATTTTAGCCGGAAACGTACATGTTACGAAATACTGAATTTATTCCAGACTTTTGGGACACACGGTATAGTCACTGTATGCATAACGGCATTTTCACGCCCTCGGACGACAAACACCCCAATTAGCAAAAAGTGCCCGAGGGTATTAGATTTTACGATACACACACTTGTAACCGGGAACCCGAAAGTGAAAGTGAAGCGTCCCGCGTCGCTTTTATTTTTAATTAGTTTTTGTAGTTACCAAGTATTTTTGTTATTATTTTCAGGTATTATATTTAAATCCTGAGTTTATTTTCATTAAATATTTAAATTAAAAGTGTTTAGGGTTTATTTCGAGTCATATATGCTAAAAGGCTAATTTTATGCTACAACCATTATATAATTACTTCCTTTTACAATAAAGGAAGTATTGGATTCACCCCAAAAATTCGAAATTTAGTTCTTCACGTTTTAGAGGCCCTTGAACCCAAAAACCATATTTTTTTCATTGGTCTGTCTGTGTGTCTGTGAACAGAATATCTCAAAAACGAAAAGAGGTATGACAGTGAAACGTCATATATAAGTTTTGTGTACTATGTAGATGCGACAGCAAGCTTTTGAAGAAAATCGCGTAACCGGAAGTAAGTGATTTTTCAGTTTTTTTCGATTTTTTTCAGACTTCACATTTTTATTACATTTTGAATGTGTATTGATGTGAGACAGGTGATTTTCCAGTTGAATACTTCTAAAATGGGTTTCTTTTGTTTTTTTTTCTATTTTTTTATTAACTTCTATTTTAAATAGAACACCTGGTATATTATTCCTTTTTTAATTTGTCTCTTCAACTAACACTGCTTTGTACCGTTTTTGCAGAATTTCTAATTTTTGAAAATTTTTGACAAATGCTTAAAAATTAAAAATCAAATTTTTGGCTAATTATAAGATCACTGTAAAAGGAAGTTGTGTGCGTGTATCACACCAGTTTTTTTTTTGTATATATTACTTAATCATCAATTTGGGGTTACCGGTCAGAGTCAGATGTAACACTTCTTAAGTTTTCAAATTTCCACTAAAATTACAAAATTTGTTATTTGTATTAATTCTTTTGTACCAAATGTAATACATGTCATAACAAATCATAAATTCCTAGTTGATGAAGAAAAACCAAATTTCCTAGTAAGTATTTACCCATGTATTCTGGTTACATGTACTTAGAATATTATATAGATGCTTTGATGTCAAAGGCATTAGTTCAAACTAGCGTGAACACTCTTGTGACTTGCTTTCCGAATTATTGGAGTGTGGTATATACAAGGTGAACTAATTAGTGTAATTACGTGTAATATAGAAGAAAAACTAAATATATAGGAAAAACATTTTATGAATCTGCCTCCTCCAATGGGAATAGTCTAATTATTAATAACCAAGCTACTTCTCTATTAGATCTTGCATTTTCACCAGTTATTCTAATTTATTTCTACTTTCTCAGCAGCAGTTAAACGTAATTCAGCCGTTATTAAAAGCTAATGACGTTTGCAACAATAATAAAAATGTTGTTTCTCCATGACACCATTTGATACCAAATTAAAAGTTGAAATTTGGGACTTGGACAAATTTATAGATAAAAATTAAAAATTCGAATTATTAAACGAAAATCGGTATCTGGGGTATTCTTTTGATTCTAAACAACTTTTCTTAATAACTTTTTGCTGTAACTCTAACGCGATGCAAAATATTGACAATGTGACCCATGTTCTTGATCGTAGTGGGCCAGACTAATAACGTCTTTTGCGCTCAAGAACATGAATAGATGCCTCTTGGTGAGTTGTACAACTGATAAAAAATTCAAATCGATCCATACAAAAACAAAGAAAATACAGGGGTGCTTCCATGTAAAGTGAAACACACTGTATATAAGATAGAACCCGACATCTGTTTACTCAAAATATTTTGTTTAAATTACGCAAGATGCTAAGCAGTGCCAATTCTTTGATAGATAAAACTAAGTGAAATGTTATTACAGCATTCACACGAATTTGATATTTTTTTAATAACAAGACTGTTATCAGACTATATAATGGGTATTTGATAAGAATAGTAACCTTCACCTTAAAATCTACAAGTGTATCTAATTTGGAAACATCGTATTTTATTATGAAATAATGCCATTTGAAAATCAAATTTAGTGATAATTAAATTAAATGTCCATATTATTCAAGTGTCCTACTTCCGCAGTTTAGTACTCTTTACACTGAAAAAAGTTCACAATTTAGCAACAGTTGTAACTACAGATGCCACGATTTCGCGAACAAATTTAAATTGAGGAAGTCTTAAGAAAACAAAATGAACTAACGTACTGACATGCACCTCAGGCAAAGAACATTTCCAGACACGTGTTTAGCAGTATTATCTCGGTTTTCTAATATGAAACCGCGTGGGCGGTTTGCGGATGCGAAACACGACGGATATCGACAGATCGACGCCCTTTTTTTAGGCAACGAGAGGTAATAGGCTCAAGGAAGTCTGACGCAAATGCGTAAAGTTGAAAATATGTCGAGGTCAAGTTCAAATGCCAATAATACATCAATGTGCATGCCGAATTCATATTCGCTTACACCCAGCGTGTAGCTTCGGAATTTATGTTGGCAGCCCGAAAACTGCCACGGAATGCCAATGTCGGGCTACTGTTTAGGCTTGATCCACACTATCGGGCTGCTCTCGGTTCGATCTCGCTCCGCTCAAATATTTATACATTGTTAGCAATGGGCACATTCACACTATCGGTAACGCTCAAGCTCAGGTCGTGCCCATAGCTAACAATGTATAAAAAATTGAGCGGAGCGAGATCGAACCGAGAGTAGCCCGATAGTGTGGATCGGGCCTAACTCTGTTAATGGAAAAATCTGCCCGGAACAGTTTTGCATTAATGAGCGGCTCTGGAAACTGTGCGCCACGCGGTTCCAAGGTTTAAAAAAGAAAATTTCATTGAAGCGCAATAGCCAGCCATGCAACTGTAATTCCGAAGAATCATTTAGATACTGTAAAAGTTTTTCTATGGCCATCTGCCGCACAAGAGATAAGAGTTCCGAATGAGAGCGGCTTATTTGGTTGTATTAATAACTAAGATTTGTCCGACATTGCCTGGACACGGATGTGGAAATTGTAATTTTACTTAATCTCACAGTAGCAACGTTACCGCTCATTGCTAAAAAATGGAGAATTCACTTCACACATAAATGTACATGGTTTCCACTCCATTTCTGAACGATACGATTGCGATGCTACTGTGAAAGTATAGTCAAATTAAGTAAAATTGTAATGGTTAACCATAAATATGGCATGATCGAAAGATAAATTTACTCTTACACTACGAGACAAGTAAAACAGGGGATACGGTTGTTTCAACCAACCATAATATCCTTGACCACAATCTCCTGGGACACGCGAAGAATTTAGTGTATGTAGAAAGTCGTATACAAGGGCTGAACTTATTGGCAGAATTATAGCTGCCGTAGTACCGAATTATACGAATTTTACCGGAAAAGTCCCTTTCCAAACTATTACCTAATAAGCTATTGCTGTTAATGCATTAAGTATGAAATACGAGTATATTCTTCTAAATAAATACAAAGGCATTTTTTAATTGCTTCAATTTGAAAATTGCCGTGTTTCTCCTACCAAAGCGATTTAAAATGTTCTAATCGCTACATTCTCCTAAATGTGGCCGTCGAATAAACAGACAGTGTGAATATTTTTACAATGTTTCCTTATGATTCTGCTTTTTGTAAACCATACATCCTTCATTTTTGCATAGTAGATAGCCATGATTTAAATTTATTATGCTAGTCTTCAATTTACATTAAAATTGGGAATCCTATGCTAGGTTCCAGTTCAGTTCCTTAATATGTATAATTGTTTCATAAAATGATCTAATGCTCTAAAATATTTTACTAAAGTCAACAACCGTTATAGATATTAACGATACAAGTTTGATTATGGGCATTTTAACGCAACGAATTTGATTGCAAGAACAAGACGGTGAGCCGAGTGCTACTGCAATCAAACGAGTTTCGTTAAGTGCCATAAGCAAACGTGTAGTGTTCAATATTTTAACTTCATGAATAAATTCTAGTCTAATTTATTCTTTGTTTTGTAAAAAAAAGAGTGCGGTCACAATGGTCTTAAAGATACTCAAATTGATTTGGTAAGTAGTCGATAACAACACCAATGAAGATAAATATAAATACAACACGGTTATATCAGCTAATATGCTAGAAATAATAAAAATTAAAATTAAAACACACTTTATTTTAAAGCTAATTTTCCCAAGGTCCTAACACAGCACGACTTATTTTATACAAAATAAGTTACTGTACAATTTTAGGATAAGACTATTTAAAAAAAAACTAAATAGTTCAGTACCAAAAAAAGAAATGTAGATGTATTAGGTATTATCTGTAACCTCAATTAGCTTGCGCTGTAGAGGCTGGTGCTTCGTACATTAACATATGGCGATACAATGCTCAACTTGCCCCGGATTCGAGTTACAGAGTTGGAGCGCGCCTTTTATGCTTGCGCAGCAACCATTGTGTGCGGTGAGTGCCGTCGTGATGTGTGGAGAACAAATTAAAATTAATTGTAAATAATGCTGTTAAATTACCAAGTGTCCTATACCATAGTGAGCATTGAGCACTTCAGAAGAAGAATGAGAGCTATAGAAATAAAATATTAAAAAACTAGCAGTCCAGTGAGACAAATGTCTCATTTAATAAAACAAAAAAGACCGTCCCGGACGGACCAGCGTCCCGGACGGACGGAAATCACGTGATTTCTCGAAAACCGGAAGTGCCACGTGACTGAAATTCGGTTCCTGACCTGACATGACCATTCCAAACATATAACTTTCATAACTTTTTTCTCTATCTCTTACGGTTTGGCTGCTGAAACAGCGTCCCAGACAGACGGAAATCACGTGATTTCTCGAAAACCGGAAGTGTCACGTGACTGAAATTCTGTTCCTGACCTGACATGACCATTCCAAACATATCTATATAACTTTCATAACTTTTTTCTCTATCTCTTACGGTTTGGCTGCTGAAACAGCGTCCCAGACAAAACAGCGTCCCAGACAGACGGAAATCACGTGATTTCTCGAAAACCGGAAGTGTCACGTGACTGAAATTCGGTTCCTGACCTGACATGACCATTCCAAACATATAACTTTAATAACTTTTTCTCTATCTCTTACGGTTTGGCTGCTGAAACAGCGTTCCAGACAAAACAGCGTCCCAGACAGACGGAAATCACGTGATTTCTCGAAAACCGGAAGTGTCACGTGACTGAAATTCGGTTCCTGACCTGACATGACCATTCCAAACATATAACTTTAATAACTTTTTCTCTATCTCTTACGGTTTGGCTGCTGAAACAGCGTCCCAGACAAAACAGCGTCCCAGACAGACGGAAATCACGTGATTTCTCGAAAACCGGAAGTGTCACGTGACTGAAATTCGGTTTCGGACCTGACATGACCATTCCAAACATATAACTTTCATAACTTTTTTCTCTATCTCTTACGGTTTGGCTGCTGAAACAGCGTCCCAGACAAAACAGCGTCCCAGACAGACGGAAATCACGTGATTTCTCGAAAACCGGAAGTGTCACGTGACTGAAATTCGGTTCCTGACCTGACATGACCATTCCAAACATATAACTTTCATAACTTTTTCTCTATCTCTTACGGTTTGGCTGCTGAAACAGCGTCCCAGACAAAACAGCGTCCCAGACAGACGGAAATCACGTGATTTCTCGAAAACCGGAAGTGTCACGTGACTGAAATTCGGTTCCTGACCTGACATGACCATTCCAAACATATAACTTTCATAACTTTTTCTCTATCTCTTACGGTTTGGCTGCTGAAACAGCGTCCCAGACAAAACAGCGTCCCAGACAGACGGAAATCACGTGATTTCTCGAAAACCGGAAGTGTCACGTGACTGAACTTCGGTTTCGGACCTGACATGACCATTCCAAACATATAACTTTAATAACTTTTCTCTCTATCTCTTACGGTTTGGCTGCTGAAACAGCGTCCCAGACAAAACAGCGTCCCAGACAGACGGAAATCACGTGATTTCTCGAAAACCGGAAGTGTCACGTGACTGAAATTCGGTTCCTGACCTGACATTACCATTCCAAACATATAACTTTAATAACTTTTTTCTCTATCTCTTACGGTTTGGCTGCTGAAACAGCGTCCCAGACAAAACAGCGTCCCAGACAAAACAGCGTCCCAGACAAAACAGCGTCCCAGACAGACGGAAATCACGTGATTTCTCGAAAACCGGAAGTGTCACGTGACTGAAATTCGGTTCCTGACCTGACATGACCATTCCAAACATATAACTTTCATAACTTTTTTCTCTATCTCTTACGGTTTGGCTGCTGAAACAGCGTCCCAGACAAAACAGCGTCCCAGACAGACGGAAATCACGTGATTTCTCGAAAACCGGAAGTGTCACGTGACTGAAATTCTGTTCCTGACCTGACATGACCATTCCAAACATATCTATATAACTTTCATAACTTTTTTCTCATCTCTTACGGTTTGGCTGCTGAAACAGCGTCCCAGACAAAACAGCGTCCCAGACAGACGGAAATCACGTGATTTCTCGAAAACCGGAAGTGTCACGTGACTGAAATTCGGTTTCGGACCTGACATGACCATTCCAAACATATAACTTTCATAACTTTTTTCTCTATCTCTTACGGTTTGGCTGCTGAAACAGCGTCCCAGACAAAACAGCGTCCCAGACAGACGGAAATCACGTGATTTCTCGAAAACCGGAAGTGTCACGTGACTGAAATTCGGTTCCTGACCTGACATGACCATTCCAAACATATAACTTTAATAACTTTTTTCTCTATCTCTTACGGTTTGGTTGCTGAAACAGCGTCCCAGACAAAACAGCGTCCCAGACAGACACGTCTATTAGATAAAGGATAGTCGATAAGACAAAATTAGATAAAATACAGAATGAAATGTACTAAGGATGGATCTACAGGGAACATGCCGAAGTATGAGTGCAGGAACGTTAAAGAAAAGAAGAATAGAAAGACCCTAAATGGAGAAAATTGTAGGACTAGGAATGATATGAGGAAAAACACGCAAAACAATAGGAGAAAAAGAATAGTTCGAAACGAACTGCATCGACTTATTTGGTAATATAATTGTAAATATGAATATTTTACGTTAGACAGATTACTGACAGACGTGAAAAAACATTTCGATTTTCAGAGGTGTAATATTCACTTATAATACCATGAGTAGTCCAAGTTATGTCGACTATTTTTGCGGTGGTGTCACGAATGTCCATTGCGCTTTGGTACGATTAGGACGAGTGCGCTAGCACGAGTCCTAATCCAAGCGCAATGGACATGAGTAGTTATACCACCGCAAAAATAATCTACTTAATTTTGACTAAGAATGGTATTCGAGGGACTATTTAATGAACCAAACAAACTACTTTTTCAAATTAGTTTTCAGTAAATCTACCAACAAACTACGCAATTTCTATAGTAACAGAACACTAATATCGACTTTTTCTAATAAAAATCACATTTGTTTAAAATAGTCACTTGAATACCTTCTAGGAAGATATATCCACTGATATTTTTTTGATTGGTCAAGAAACGTCAGAATTCTGGATTTTCATTGGTCACTTTTTGACAGATGACAGGTGAATTGAATAGTCACTTATAATACCATGAGTAGTCAAAGTTATGTCGACTATTTTTGCGGTGGTGTCACGAATGTCCATTGCGCTTTGGTATGATTAGGACGAGTGCGCTAGCACGAGTCCTAATCCCAAGCGCAATGGACATGAGTAGTGATACCACCGCAAAAATAATCTACTTAACTTTGACTAAGAATGGTATTCGAGGGACTATTTAATGAACCAAACTACTTTTTCAAATTAGTTTTCAGTAAATCTAGCAACAAACTACGCAATTTCTATAGTAACAGAACACTAATATTGCCTTTTTTAATAAAAATCACATTTGTTTAAAATAGTCACTTGAATACCTTCTAGGAAGATATATCCACTGATATTTTTTTGATTGGCCAAGAAACGTCAGAATTCTGGATTTTCATTGGTCACTTTTTGACAGATGACAGGTGAATTGAATAGTCA
>CALNHX010005485.1:82130-106092 GCA_940337035.1 Agriotes lineatus
CATGATTTTGAACATTGTTGAAGTGTAAACTGAACGCTGAATTAGGTACTTTGAACACTAATCTAAATATTAGTAGTAGTCTGCTGTCGGTATCATAAAATAGTTGCTTTTAATTGATTGTCCAATTCACAGTTTTTTTTTAATACTCTACGTTGTAATTAAAGTATAACTTCTAAAGTTGTATTTCTTTAACACTCACAACACTAAATCTCAATAGGTTATGGGCCCACTTCGCCTGTGAGTGTTAATAATCGTTAATCGTGAGGTGAACGACAATAGACTGATTTATTGCCTGAGATTTTTAAGTCAAAGTCTGTATCTTAAAAGATGGAGCATCTTCCGGTAAGGATAGACAAACTGGAGGGACAGACAAATTGGGTGGACTGGAAGTTTCAAGTAAGAATTCAGCTACAGGCATACGACGTGATGCGTGCTGTGCAAGGTCAAGTTACACCGACGAAACCGACGAACAAAACTTCAAAGCAAGAGGTTGAGGAGTATGATAAAACTGTGGCAACATTAAATAAAACTGAGTTCATGGCTCAAAATATTATAGTGTCAAGTTTGAGTAGTCAAGTACGACAATTGATCAATATGTGTAAACTGCGAAGGATATGTGGGAAAAACTGCATAGCATTTTCGAGCAGAGAACCGAGCAGCGTCAGGATCGACTCTTCAATGAGTTCTTTGGCGTGCGAGAAAAGGAACCCCTGGATAGTGTGGCAAAACACATGGCTAAGCTGGTGAAATTGTGGCTTGAACTACAGGATGAAACTTGGAAGGATGACAAAGTGAAACTTCCCGATTCGTTGTTTCTCAACAGCGTCGTGAACACTATGCCGTCAGAATATTTTGAATTTATGAATGCATGGGAATCAATGCCAAAGGAACAACGTACAAGCACTCTTTTGAGAGAACGGCTATGTACGGTTGAATTGCGTTTAAAGGAACGAAGCAAATCGTCTGAATACATGAACGTGACAGCATTTGTAGCAGCAGGCGGATCGAAAAAGAAGAGTCAAACGACTGAGACGACTATTTCTTCGAAACCGAATAAGCTAAAAAAGGGCAAAGGTCCTAAATGCTATGGGTGTGGTATTTACGATCATTTTAAACGTGATTGCCTAAAAAGGAAAAGCAATGCAGGTGAAAGCAGTTCTAGGTCTTCGTTGAATGCGGCAGCTTTTGTTGGGGCAGCGGTTTTTGTGACTTCCATGAGAATTCCAAATGGGAAGTGGATAGCTGATTCAGGTGCAACACAGCACATGACTTCTCGAAGAGAATGGTTTGTTACTTGGGACACTTTTGCAACGCCTCAACTGATATATGTTGGAAATGGACAGCACATGTGTGCAATCGGCAAGGGCAACCTTGATGTGGAAATGTTGATTGATGGCAAATGGGTACGAAACTATCTCAAAGATGTTTGGTATGTACCTGAGGTTGGACGAAATCTATTTTCCATACTATCAGCGATTGACAAAGGAATGACTGTTAACTTCAGTAAAGGTCAATGTAAGCTGATGAGGAACAATATTGTTGCAGCGGTTGGAGAAAGACATAATGGGCTCTATGAAATGCGTATGCGAGTAGTAATTCCAAAGAAAGCTGGTATGGCTCACTTAGCTACAGCTGATACACTGCAGATTTGGCATGAGAGACTCGGTCATCAGAACAAACGACATGTACAACAGTTTCTCAAGAAGCGAGGAATTGAAGTCAACATTGATCAAGAATTCTGTGAGGCCTGCATGTACGGAAAACAGCATAGGCTTAGTTTTGGTCATCGTATAACGAGAGCAACGAAACCAGGAGAATTGGTTCATGCAGATGTTTGCGGGCCAATGACTCAAACTTTTTTGGGAGGTTGTAATAGTACGCCTCTATGCGGTGTTATATCACTTATTTATATGATAAATTAAAATAATAACTTACCTCACAAACGTCAATATGTGACATACAAATATTGTCATGGTATATTCTTGTATTTATTTTAAATTTTGCTCCGGCTAGTCAGTAAAGCTAAAGAAATACTCCTTACCCTCAGCTGAATGGTGCTTCTTAATAACAAGTATTACTGATTGTTCAACTATTTGATTAATATAAAGTAATTTTATAGTTACTTTCAGGTCTTTTACTGATATTCTAAATATCTTAATGACATTCAGATATGTTTATTGAATTGTCAATGACGTAAGGATAGTCAAGTTTGTTTAAGATAACTTTTAATCAATATTAAAACCCAAAATCCCTAATTTACATCCCCAATCTTAAATTAAATCAAAAGGTTAGAATTTCTAAATATAATGACCTAAAATCGCCGAGTACTCAGAACACTATTAGAATTTAGATAATTAATAGTAATTCTTAGTTCTAAATACAAGTTCACTAATATTAAACACACAGTTTAAATATCCTTGAAGTATTACAAAAGTTGTTAGCAAAAGTTAAGAAACAACACTGACCTTAACGTCGCTTTAGCGTAACCTGATCAGCAACCTATAGAATTCCTCTGAAAATGAAGCAGGACAGCTAACAGTAACTGGCTGGTTGAAATCTCCAATCCCCTCAAAAAGCTCTTTGGATGTGTTGCTATCTCCCAGACAGCACTTCTCAATTGAATGCACAACACACACGTAAACACTGGCTCTACGTTAATTATATTGTAAGTTATTTACTTGGTAATATAACTTCAATATGATATTGCAAACACTTCAATTATGTCGACTTGATAGACGGTTTGATTTGCTGAATTTATTTTATATCATTACCAGATACTTCCTGTGTAATGATCTTTTAATTAAATTCAATTAAAGATACCAATTGGTTGGAATTGAACCACCATCGGTTTTAATATGACCGTCTCGAGTCTAGTTTCAAATTGAACTTTTTTATCATTCTGTTTATTTACTTCTCTTTGGTTACCCGTAACCATTCACAACACATCGACTGTACATAAACTTTTTAAATTAACTATCTGGATATATTTTATAGGAATAAATGTGCCATGCAGACTGCATGTAACATTACAAGGTGCTCGTTACTTTGTGGACTTCAAAGATGATTTTTCGAAATACAGATCCGTGTATTTTCTAAAAGAAAAATCTGAAGTGAAAAACAAGCTGGAGTTATTTCTAGCTGAACTGAAGGTTGCCGGACACACCATCAAGGAGCTACTAACTTATGGTGGAAAAGAGTTCGACAATGAAGAAGTAAGAAAAATAACTGGGAAGGTTGGACTGCGTCATAGGATCACAATGCCATATTCACCTGAACAAAATGGTGGAGCTGAAAGGGAAAACCGCACATTGGTAGAGGCAGCAAGAACTATGTTACACGCTAAGAATCTACCGGAAGCACTATGGACTGAGGCAGTAAACACCGCAGCTTATGTGATAAATCGGACAGGACCAACTCCTGTGAATGGGAAAACTCCCATTGAATTGCGGTCAGGACATGATAGAGCAGTCCATCATCTAAATATTTTTGGAACAGAATGCTTTGTGCACATACCAAAGCAGAAACGCCAAAAAATGGGATAGAAAGAGCATAAAAGGAGTTCTGGTAGGCTATTATGCAGACAAAGATGGCTATAGGGTGTTTATATCTGAAAAGAAAGAAGTAATTTGCAGCAGGGATGTAATCTTCAAGCAAGAGGAAGCAATAGTAGAATTCATTCAACCAACGTCTGTTAATAATGACGTGAACGATAGAACGGACTCTTCTAGAGATGAAGAGGAAAAGCAAGAAGAACAAAATCGTCCCATACTGCGAGATAGAACTAAACTCAAATTGCCTCAACAGTTCGATAGATATACAATGTTAGCCGAAACTGAACCGAAAACAGTTCAGGAAGCCATGTCTTCGATAAACAAAGATAAATGGAAAACAGCCATGGATGAGGAAATGAAGTCTTTGGATGAAAATGGAACCTGGACGCTGACGAGTTTGCCCCCTGGGAAGAAACCTATACAAAATCGTTGGGTTTTCAGAATCAAAGAGAACTCTGATGGCAGTGTTGCAAGGTTTAAAGCAAGACTTGTTGCGAAAAGCTTTTCACGGATAGCTGGCATCGACTACGGTGAAACCTTTGCACCGGTCGCCAGGTTTGATACAATAAGGACTGTACTAGCTGTGGCAGCTATGGAAAACATAGAGTTAATGCAATTTGGTATTAAAACAGCGTTTTTGTATGGATTTCTTAAGGAGGAAGTTTATATGCAACAGCCCGAATCGTATGAAGATGGGACAGATCGAGTTTGCAGGCTCGTCAAAAGTCTGTACGGTCTCAAGCAGTCACCGAGATGTTGGAATCAACGGTTCACCGATTTTCTTGAATCATGTGGGTTGGAAAAAAGTAAGGCGGATCCTTGTTTGTTCATAAGAAACTCGTCAAAGAAGCTGATTCTTGTGCTTTATGTTGATGATGGACTGCTTGCTGGGGAAAAAGAGGACATTGTTGTTCTAACAGATAAACTGAAACAGGAATTCAGCGTTCCGTTGGACAGGTATCTAATTACTTGGGAGTTCAAATAGAAAAATTAGATAATTTTACCATCTTTATTAGTCAGGAAATCTACACAAATAGAGTGTTAAAGAAATTTAATATGGCCGAAGCATTTCCTGTTACACCAGTTGAAAAGAATAATGGTACCGTGGAACAAAAGTGCCTTGAAATATTACCTGAAAGTGTACCGTTTCGTTCAGCAGTGGGCAGCCTTATGTACTTGGCAGTAGCTACAAGGCCTGACATTGCTTATGCAGTTAATTATATCTCACAAGCTTTGACTAAACCTACTCAAGAGCATTGGCAAGCAGTGAAGAGAATTTTTAAATATCTTCGAGGAACGACTGGTTACGATGTTCGCTATCAAGCTGGTTGTGGTATGTTAGAAGCATACAGTGATGCAGATTATGCCGGTGATGTGTCGACTCGTAAGTCAACATCGGGCGTCCTGTGTAAATTCGGTGGAGGAGCTATAACGTGGCTCAGTCAGAAGCAGCGTTCGATTTCTCTATCAACAACAGAGGCGGAATTCATCGCTGGAAGTGAGGCTGCAAAGGAAATAGTGTGGCTCTCCAGACTTCTGAAAGAAATTAAGCACGACATTCAACCCGTGCCTATTTTAAAAATGGATAATGCCAGTGCGGTGAAACTAGCGAGAAATCCGGAGTTTCAAAAGCGGACTAAGCATATAGATGTACGGTACGCATTTATACATTCCGTATATGTATTTGGCACCTAGCGCAATTTCATTGGTCAGGTTCGAATTTTAAACCAATCAGACTGCAAGTGCGAAATCTATGTACGGAATGTAAATCGGTGCTAAAATCACATACAGAATGTAACAACTACGCGGGCCCGAAATTGCAGCAAATAACGGGAATACAACACTTGTTTTTTCGAGTTTAGGTGCCCTGTATTCCTGACCAAGCAAGATATGCAAGAAAACCGAAAGTGCACATAATATGTTTATTACATAAGATAAAAGCAAAAAACAGATAATATGAGAGTCATAAATTTAGTGCTAAAAGCTATGTTTAATTGCATTTGGTTGAGTCCTTCTTCACATTTTGTGATAGATTATGCTTCTTTTTAAGTCTCCCCTTGGCAGGTTCTCCACTTCCTGGACAACCAAAGGGTCTTTTCCTGCTTCTCCTTGGCATGCCGACTTTACCTCTATTTAACGCTGTAGGTTGAACTTTGATGCTGGACTTTTGCCTGTATCGCTGCTAGACAACCTTCCAAACGCGAAGTTCTATGCTTGTTGCAATAAATGGTTAGAAAGAGTGAACAAATGTATTATATACGTATATATAACTAACAGAGCAGTATAATGCTTAAAACCTTCATAAAAATATTACGTAAAAGTCATCCACGTCTTGTATGCATGCGAGTAATACTTTACTAAACGAATCACGACCCCCCCCCCCACAGCTGTACTTTCGGAAAGAATGGAAGTTTTCCTCATTTGACTTACAAATGTAATTAATAGTAACTACGCCCGATACGGAACGATATATAAATATTTAATAAAATAATATCTCTCACGATATTTTTAAATACAGTTTAAACATTAATGCATACGTTACAGTATATTTTTTACTGTGCCACCAATTTCGTCGGTAAAATCAATTTAGCTCAGTCTGGGATAGTAGAGATTTTTCCCTCTTAAACGTTTTCCTATAAGCTAGGATTGGAAATTTATAACTCATCGTTTTGCATCACGCATGCTTCTCGTAGTTTGTTATTTTACAACAATCTAACTGCTGTTCTGAGTTATATTTACAGTTAAGCTGCACAGTGCCCAACAATCGAGCAGCAATTAATTTGTTGTCGATTTATATTCCGTGTGTTTCTCGCTCACTCAAATTGCTAGACATATGGAAAAGATCACGTTGGAAATTGAATGTACTTTCTACACTTTACCTGCCTCTAGAAAACTAAATTGGTGAAAGAGATGAGAAAACCCAATTATGTCAAATGGACCTCATAAATTGTTTGAACAAACATGTATCATGATGTTGATATTAAAGCTGTCACAGCGCCATTTTATATTACACTGCTAATAATATTTCCCAGAAAAGTTTTGGACAATGTCTGTGCCGGCAAGCAGACTGAGCACAGCGCACACATTTTTGACGGAAGATTTTGAAAGCTCTGCAATCTACACAGGACCTTGTCTCTTCCGCTGCGTTCGAAACCTCCCAAGCAGAATTTGTTTACTTAAAATTGCAAATACATCTATTTAGGTAACAAACATTATTTATTTTGTATCGTAGGTTTAAGAATATAAATTTATTCGCCTCCAATCACTCCAAACATCTTCGATCTTTGGCTATGAGCTACCTTGAGGCATGGCAAAAGTAGATAAAGTAAAAAACCTCATCAAAGTAATCATTACATGGCTCCCGAGTCCGAGAGGGCATTGTACATTACAGAATTCATTACGTTATATGGCAACCTCCTCATGGACAATTTCAAAACGTTACACAACCATCAAGGTTGTAACAGATTTTGTAAAATCTTTGGAAATTAAAGCGTTTCCATTATTCAAACCTGCAATATTATGTGAACCATTTTAAACGTGTAGCAGAACTTATTTTAACTTGATTTCGTCTCTTGTTATAAGGAAAATGTATTAAGCCATCTTCTTCTTCTGTTGGTACCTCATCCGTTCCGGACATTGGCTATAACCATGCCAATTCTTACTTTATTGACAGCGAGACGAAACAGTTCTGATGATGTTAACCCGCACCAGTCTCTAAGATTCCTCATTCAAGAATGGCGTCTTCTTCTTGGGCCTCTTTTTGCCTCGAGTTTTCCTTGCAGGATAAGCTGTAGCAGACGGTATTTGCTGTTTATCATGACGTGTCCAAGGTACTCCAGTTTGCGTGTTTTTATTGTAAACATAATTTCTTTTTGTTTTTGTACTCGGCTCAGCACTTCCTCATTTGTTACGTGGTCTGTATACGAGATCTTGAGTATCCGTCTGTACATTCACATCTCAAAGGCGTTCACTCTGTCGGCTATTTCTTTGTTTATAGCCCAAGTTTCCGCACAGTAGAGGAGGACAGGAAATACATAGCATTTCAGCATTCTTATTTTAAGAGTTAAGGGAAGGTCTCTGGATAGAAATAGTTGTTTCATGTTTGTAAAGGCTTGCTGTGCCTTTTCTATACGACATCGCACTTCACCTCTGTAGACCCAGTTCTCATAGACAGTTGCTCCCAAGTAGTTGTATGTGTGTACTCGTTCTATGATCTGTCCGTCAACTCTTAGAACTCCCGGGTTATTTCCTGACTTCGATATAACCATATATTTTGTCTTCGAGATGTTTCTACAGAATGTTGTTTTTCTCTCGATAGCAGTTGTTGCAAATCTTCTAAAGAGTTGGCCATGATGACAGCATCATCACCAAATCGTATGTTGTTGATATATTCGCCATTAATTTTTATTCCCGGTTGATCTTGTAGGGCTGCCTGAAATATTTTTTCTGAGTAAAGGTTGAACAATGTTGGGGAGAGAACGCATCTCTGCCGTACACCCTTACGGATTTCTATCTCATTTGACAAGCTGTTGTCAATTTTAACTTTTGCAGTCTGATTCCAATAAATGCTAGCAATGACTCTTATGTCTTTCTCATCAACAGTTGTTGTCCTTAGGATTTCTATTAACTTCTCATGCTTTACAGTGGCACCAAATAATTTTAAAAATCTAAGGAAACTAGGGCTAAAAATATGTTTACGTTTGCAACAATTCAAACAATAAAAGGAAACACTTGGTAATGCAAATTACATTAATCTTCAAATTAAAACAACATCTGTCGAAATCACACGGCAAGCGGCTGCGAATGCAATTCCAATGTTTAGAAGGATATTTTAAGCATATCGTCGGTTCTCTACGTGCTTCACGAAGCACCTGCGTCCGTGCGTCGCGGCTGCCTTAAATAGAACGCATTTTTCGTGACCCCTTTTTCTGCTTATTAGCATTTGCGCTTTATCTGTTGGCTTCCATTTTGGCCAAGGATAAAGCTTAAGCTATGTGCAATATAAATTATTACTTTTATCTATTTCTCAGTTCAAGTAAAAATTTAAAAAAATTATGATTGTCTGAAATTTACTCGGTTTTATGCCAGATAGATACGTAATATGTATGCAAAATATGATCTTCCTCCAATAGTTTTTGAGTTATACCGCCAACAGTCAAACAGACAGACAGACTGAATTGAGAAAACCTGTTTTTCATTATCTAGGGACCCGGAAACGCAAAGAATTGAAAAAATCTCGGAAGGTGATTTTTTCCCGATTACATTACTTACTTGGCTTTTCGACGAGGAAAGTAAAAAGACGATGCATTAGTAGAGACATAATTCAACACATAAAGACATAATTTAAAAATATCAAAGCGTGAAAAAGTCTATAAGTCGTTGCCAATATCATCAACAAGAGATAGCAAACATAAAAACTTAATAGGATTTCCAGATATTCTTATGAAATAGCAGACAAAATCAATGCAAGAAAATGTTTATGTTGTACATTAACTATAATTTCAGAGTGTTCTCTCATCTTTTAAGGGTTTGCAATAGCCTCGATGTACACCATTTTACGAAGCTATGGCGATGTTTAATTAAAGAACCCAATAAATGCTTTTAGCGTAACACAAAATCAACAAAATCTAAATTCAACTCCGGGCGTAAGGGTCAAGGCTCGTATCTGAACACCTAGTTATATCTCTGGAGCGATTTCGGACTACACTGTTAATTAACCAAACAAAGATCTAGCTCACACATTCCATAATTGTCCCTCTGTTTGTCATCTGTCCTTCGTTTCTGCTAACCTCAGTCGCTGTGCCTCCTAAGAGCCATTTAGTTATTAGAATATCTGTTATGGTAACCAAGCCGGTTTATACAATTTCGGAAAGCTGGGGCGACTTATGCAATAAAACATAGGTCGATAGGTCAGGTCTTCTTCGCAACCAATGAAAATGAGGAACTCGAAATTTCAGAGTATGTAAGTCTACCTTGCAAACGGTGCGGTTTAGAACCGATCGCTAATGATAAATGTTGTTTACGACTTTCCAACTAGGTGAGTGTTAACACACACGTATAAATTCAGGAGATGATGAAATGTTCAAATACGAAGAGTGGGAATAACTAAAGTTTACATAGTGTACATTTATCATTTGAGTGCCAGTGAAGAGATAGATTGAATTACTTAATATGGATTTATCGATTATATATATATTAGTCATTAAACTTGAATAAATTCACGTTTACAGTAACAATTTTTCTACCAAAGAATCTCAGACCTCCTAAAGCAAATTTCAAGCATTTTTAAAATGAAATGCATAAGCTTATAGGCACTTATTCACCTTGCAATTTTTTTTTGTGGTGTATCAAATATAATAAACTAAACCATATAAATTTAATCTCTGCAGGTTTTTAGAAAAATATATTTAGTAGACAGTGGCCAAACCGCTAAACATACTACTGAATGTTTGGCATATTTCGCAAAAGCATTCGATATTCTTTCAATAAATCGGCAACAGTATTTATATTTAACAATATATCAATTCCCTAAGTGAACTTAATATTTCCACTAACACAATCCTGCCAAATGCTGTTACTTCTGTAATATAAACTGTGGGCGGCTGTTGTACATTTTCCGCTTCAACGCATTTGATTTATGAGTAGGGTTAAAGAAACATAAATTGAAATCTTTGTAGCTGTCATATAAACGATCCGCTTCACATTGCGATTTGCAACAGATTGTTTTTGATTAGAGTTACTGTATTTATCTTTAATTGCCTTTTGTGTAGGTAGAGCTATATAGGAACTCTAGGTAGAGCTGGTTATTTCTAAATAACTGAAACTACTGCTAAGTTTGACGTATTTTATTGTAGAAGAAACTCACTGAAATTCACCTTTCGAAAATGTGCTCTATCGCTACGTGTCACGGGTTGTTTCAAAATTACAGGGTTCCACGGGTTGGGCTATACAGGCCCAATCTATACTGCTAAATATTTTATTGTTAAATCATCAATATTTTAATTTTATGGTAATTTTAAGGTAAAATAGTATATTTTAAAAGTATAAATTCGAAAATGTTTGCGGAAAAAAAAACTTTGGAATCAATCAGTTATTAGAAAAAATATTACAATTGTACAGGGCGGCTAAATTTCACCTCTGTGAAGTTAACACTACAAGTTCAAAAAATTTTTTCAAGAGTTTCCGTTGCACCTCAAGGAGTTCTAGAGTTCCTTGCTATCTTTTCAAATAGTTCTATGTATTTAAGAGAAAAAAAATGTGAAAGGAAAATTTCGGGTGCTAACTTCACTTTTTCCGTTATAATTATTGAGACGTGTGACAACTGTTTTCGATAGCACTCGTAGGGGTGCTACTAGAGCTGTAACAAAAAACAATTTTCGGAAAAAGAATTGAACGAGAATTTTTATAGCAGCCCGTAGAGTTAAATCAATAATTAATAAAAAAATTTGATAGGAGTCGAAATAAAAAAGTTACGCGCATTTTTGTGTTTTAAAAGCCATTTGAGCCTCTACGGTACCGTATTGTGCGCTATTTTTTAAGGAGTATTGCAATAAGAGACTTACGTGGGATAATAATTTTATCGGATTTTAAAGGTTCTTATCATAATGCCTCATTCATAGGTTCCCTAAATACATGTCAAGTTATTTTCCACAGTGATGACCGGCTGTTTTAAGACCCGGACCGCTGCACTTTTTCCTATAAGATGGCAGCACCATAGAAACAGCACAGTATTTTAAAATGTGTTAGACATCGCTTACAGTTAAAAGTAACCAATTATTTTCATATATATTGTTAGAAAACAACATGCTGAAGGTTGTGTACAGATTTCTCCTGGATGTGAGGCCAAATAACAGAAATAATAAATAAATAAAATATAAATATTTGAATTTGTTTGTGGAATAAACTTGACATGTTAGTAGCTTATTCCCTAGATTATATTATTATAAAACTAACTCCGGAATATAAACCACATTGGTAGACAAATAAACCTAAACGACAGGTTTTATTGCGATGAATTGCGACACTGGAATAGGCGTTCGTCATAATAGCTGCCCTAAACTTCGCCAACTGTTTGATAGATGGCGCCGTCAAAAGTAACGTCAACTATTCTATGACGTTAACATGACACATGGCTGGTGATTTGTGAATTGCGATTCTTGTTATGTAAATGGAATTCAGTTTTAGCGGCAAAATTTTGCGCGCTTATCCCAAAATTTGAATTTAAATTGCGGTAATAGGGACCTTGTCCGAAAATAATGAATACGAGTAACAGACAGCTTCAAACCGCAAATGGGGGGTTATTATACATCGTTGTGAAACAAATATTATAGTAGCTAATGTGACAAAAAAACGTTTTTCCACTCCCACATAAAGTACGTTTTTTTTCTATAATAACTGTCAAAGTGTTACAATGTTGGTAGATATGTGAGTAAAACGCTAGGAAATTTGTATACCTCGTGTTGGTAGAACTTTTTCAAAATCATGGTTATGTGTCAATTTTGAATGTCAAAGTTTCTTAATTTGAACTCTTGACAAATTTCATTTTTTTACATGGAATCAAACGTTCATTATGTTTATTTTCAAATATTGTACCTAAGTTTAATAATTAATAAATTTGCAATATTTCACTATGCTGTTTGTTTTATCCACTATTATGACATATCTGTCAAAATGACAAATAATTTTTTTAGTGGAAAAAAAGAACTAAAAATCTATGTACCAACATTATTAAAACTAGGGACCCTGCAGGAATGCAACTTATCCCCTAGAAAGTTGACCTTGAAAATTATTATAGAAAAAAAATTGACTTTACTGTCGAGTAGCCACGAGAAATGAAAATTTTATTCACCCCGTCGTTATCATAATGAACGTGTTTGTTATGAGAAAATGCACAATTCACAATTATACAGTGGGCTAAATAAATCATCTTAAGCTAAAAACTGCCGACAATATGTAACTTTAACCCAAAAACTACTAAAAATATGTCACTTTTAACTTAAAAACTTGTGACAATCTACTGACATTGTTAGTTGTCCCAATAACTTGCAAAAATGTGTCTTTGTGGCCGTAGAAAAAATAGCGTACATAACTCGGGCGAAAGTGTATAGATAATATTACTGCACTCTTTTACAAAACAAAGAATACATTGAACCAGAATGTATTGATGAAGATAAAATATTGAACAATACACGTTTGCTTATTGATCTAATTTTCAAAATACGAAAACAAGTGCTGACACTGACAATTCTAATTAATAATTGTCATCAAAAGTCGTTGTTTAGATCTCAATAATGATTTTTGATGACATTTATTAATTAGAATTGTCAGTATCAGCCATTGTCTTCGCATTTTGAGAGTTAGGTCAAAAAAGTGTCCCGTTTTTTCTGGCCGCGACCGTTTATAATATGTATGCAAGATAATGTCTTCCTCCGATAAATACTTATTGAGTTATACCCCCAACAGACACACAAACAGACAGACGGAATTGAGAAAACCTGTTTTTCGTCATCTAGAGACCCTGAAACGTGAGGATCTGAAGAAATCTCGAAAGGTGATTTTTTCGTGATTACAATACTTCCTTCGTCTTTTAGACGGGGGAAATAAAAATGCGTGTAACTTTTTTATTTTGTGCCCTTCCAAGAAATGCTTTTAGAGTTATTGATAGAATCCGCCGGGGTGCTACTAGAACTCCCATTAGAACTACTGGAACTCTAAAAAATTGCTTTTAGGACTTCGTCGTATGGTATGATACGAGTATAAGCACTCAACTTCCTTTTAAAGTGATCTTATAATTAGCCAAAAATTACAAATTCTACAGAAACCCTACGATATAAAGGGGATACGGAAAGTTCGTTCCCCACATTTCGTTCCCCACATTTCGTACCCCACATTTCGTTCCCGGGATATTTCGTATCCCCACATCTCGTACCCGGAAACTTCGTTCCCGACCGAGCTCAATTTGTCTCCTAGATTACAGGGTATTGAAAAACGAGTGCAGCGATCAGAATACAGCTAGAAAATGAAAGATATATTAATGAATTAATTTATTACGTATAAGAACAAAATAAATTGCATTTAAAAAATGACGGTTTAATCTAAGTATCTTCCCGATATTTTTATGGGGCGATAATTTCTTAGTAATATTTTGCTGTATCATGAACAAAAAGGGTAGTTTACCTGAAAAAAAAATAATTTTTGCTTAACTGTCAGGTTGGCTTGTTTTTGAAAAACTGAAATTTTCTTAAATTCTCTACAAACCAAGCAGCAATTATAATTTCTATACCATTTTTGTGAAAAACTAAAAATTTAATTCCCTCTTGTAAACTTAATCCCGGGACATACTGTATATAGTTCTTATAAGTTTATTATAATAAATAAATTAATTAAAATATCTTTCATTTTTCTAACTGCATTCCGATCGCTGCACTCGTTTTTCAACACCCTGTAATCTAGGAGACAAATTGAGCTTGCTCGGGAACGAAGTTTCCGGGTATGAGATGTGGGGAGACGAAATATCCCGGGAACGAAATGTGGGATACGAAATGTGGGGAACGAAATGTGGAGAACGAAATGTGGGGAACGAAATGTGGGGAACGAAATGTGGGGAACGAACTTTCCGCAAACCGATATAAAGAGTTAGTTGAAGTTAACTAAAAACACCATTTTAGAGGTATTCAACTGGACAATCACCTATCTTACATCAATGCACATTAAAGATGTAACATTTGAAAAAAAATCATCAGAACCGTTTTTGAAAAAATCGAAAAAACTGAAAAATCACACAGAATTACAGCATACGTCCGGTTATGCGATTTTTTTCAAAAGCTTGCTCTCGCATCTATATAGTACACACAACTTATATATGACGTTTTAACGCCATACCTCTTTTAGTTTGTAAGATATTCTGTTCACAGATAATCAGACAAACAGACCAATGAAGAAAAACATGTTTTTTGGGTTCAAAAAACTCGAAAACGTGAAGATCTGTTGAAAACTCAATTTCGAATGTTTGGGGTGAATCCAATACTCCCTTTATTGTAAAAGGAAGTAAAAATGGAACCCCATCCTCGATCTCTTTTCGAGAAAAACTTAATGGTGAAATCCAAAATTGACTATCGTCTTTTGTTTTTAAGTTGTAAGCAAAGTTTTATTTTTCGACTTTTTGTTCTATTGTCACTTATTTGTGGAAATAGAAAAATAGTAATTTATATACCAAGGCACTGAAATTTAACTTTTTATCACAAATGTGCACTTAGTTACCGAAATAAACCATATGAGGCATAACAATGAACTTCAGTGCTGAGGGGTACATTATGTTTTCTTTTAAATCGAGTAATCTCGAAATTACGACATTTTAACCAACTTTTGCAGGTTATGTTGGCGTCGGTTGACGTTACCTATCGTCCCGCTACCTACAAAACGTCGTAAATCAATGGATTACTTTACTGTCAATGTCTCGTATTTTAAAGACGATTTCAACGTTCTTCACTGTCGATTTCAAAAAAAGTAATTTCAAAGTTATTACGGAACTTTTTTGAAAATAATGTCGTGGCGTAGTCAATTTTAAAGAATATTTGGAAATTCCAGTTATAGCATAAAGTTCTATTTCTTTATAAATATCCAACGTATAGTTGACTCTGGTATCAAAATAAAGACACTACTTTATAGCAAAGGCTAGCAATTTTCCAATTAGATTTTAATATTCCGTCGTTTTCTAGTAGGCTTCTCTCATTTAGAATATACCTGATCAAACAAAGTATTTGTCATTGCATTGTTTAAAGTAACAAAAAAATGCGTTAGCAGCAGTAAAATAAATTTCCAGAAATGGGGACCAGAAAGAGCTCTATGCTGAAGCTGCCAAAAATTGTAAGTTTAGTTAAATAGGTACATGCAGTTCTCATACGTATAAAAAATAAACTTAAGCAAATATAGATACCTAAACAAAGCTCTTGCACTGATAATTTTTTAATATGAGATAGCAATTTAAGCTTTTTTCCATTTATTTCTTAAAAGTTTTGTAATTTTTGCAATTATCCAACCACAACGTTCATGTTTATAGCTAAAAGTTGCTGTCTCAACTATTAACATGCAACAAACCGCGACAATTAGTGTAATTATCTTGTTACTAAATAATAACGTGTTAGTAAGGCTGCACAATTCTTAATTTTTTCGTAATAATCATAATTATTCTACTAATAAATATGAACTTTATATCAGGCATATCCAAGGATACCAAAATCAACTAGCGTGGGAATTCTTATTTTTAGAAATTTAATCTCAGCCCCTTCCAACACGGGAAACACACACCGAAATATAGCTTTCAACTCGAAAGGGCAGGAATAAAACACGACGTAGATTACAAAATATTTTCTGGGGGAGAATAAACATGAATTTTTGTTAGTAGTGTGAACACAAGTAAGAAAATGGCAAATGTTTCTTGTTGTTTGATGCCTTAAAAGAACACAGAATCCTCTCGTAGACTACGACGGTCCATCTTGTTGACTTGACTTGGCTCGTGCAGCAAAACTTGCTACGGTCTTCCTAAAAGATTCCTAATTAAATTTGAGGCCACCCCACAATTTAACCTCAGAAAGTGTTGCGTCAAAGTTATAAGGTTGCAAAGAAACTTTTATGAATTTCGTACTTGATAAAACGTTCTTGGATCAGTAAAATGTTCACAATAAAAATATGTTTAATTCGTTCAAAGTTGGATTTCTTTGGTGTATTTTGAACGGGCATCGCTTCTGATTGCATTCTTTTTTCATTCTGTACATCGTAAAATAATCTGAAATTATTTGTTAACTACTACATCTGTTTTATAAATTTGAGTGAAACGTGTTTATAATGGCACTTATCAAAGATTGTCTTGTTTGTGATAAGGTTTTGAACTCTGAAAAAGAAATAAAATGCGATTTCTGTTTAAAGCCATTGCACACCACGTGTTCGGGTTAAGTCGTGCTGAAGTTGCTTGTCTATCATCTACGAGTCGTGCTATTAGTTATCAATGCACTAAATGTTCCAACAACAACAAGGAAATCGCTGAGTTGAAAGAACTAATACTTAATCTGACCAAAGAAGTCGGTGAACTTAAGAAAAAATCTGCTGAAAACATTCAAACTCTTACTCCGAGGAACACTGAAGAAATTATATCTGAAATTAGGGAACGGAATTTGCGTGAGTCTAATATTAATTTATTCAACGTAAATGAATCCTCTGCTAATTCCAGCAGTGGTCAGCTAGCTGAGGATAAGACTGAGGTTGAAAAATTGTTTAATGACATCGCTGGAAAAATTCCGTAATAACGCACATTTTCCGTCTCGGCAAAGTAACTGGAGGCAAATCAAGACCAATTAAGGTTACTTTTAATATCGCTTCTGATGCTATCGAAATACTCAAAGCTAAAGGAAATATTCCTAATACATGTCGTATTATGATCAGTAACGATTTAACTCCCTCCCAACGTGATTATTTAAAATCACTTCGTGAAGAACTTCATCGCAGGACTACTAGCGGAGAAACAGATATCACTATAGGATATGTAAAGGGACTCATATTATTGTTAAAACTAATCCAAAAAACTACATATAAATACCGCAAATTTTAAAACTCTCAGTCATCTATACTTATCTACTATCAAAACATTCGTGGTATCAGAACCAAACTTAAAACATTGTCAACTGCAGTCAGCACAGCAACTGAATACGATATACTAGTGCTATCGGAAACCTGGTTACATGAAAATATTACCGACAGTGAATTAGGACTTAATAAATATACTGTTTTTAGATGCGATAGGAGTTCCAATACTAGCATTCATGAAAGGGGAGGGGGAGTATTAATAGCGGTAAAAAAACATTTTTCAACAAGGAAACTTTTGTGGAAGTATACAGATATTGAGTCATTAGTGGCGTTAATGCATATCTTTCGCCAAATTCTAAACTTGAACTGCGATAATTTAAATCAACTGAAACTTGACTATCCTGATTGTGAATTAATTTTTTGTGGTGATTTTAATGTTTCAAGAATAAAATGGTCGAATGATGCAATGGGTGTCAGCCTAATTGAAGGAGAAGTAACTCATCAAGGTAACCTGCTAGCCGAAACTGCAGCCCTCCTTAATATGAAACAACTAAATATGTATCCTAATTCAGATGGGTACCTACTTCTTAGATTTAATTTTCACGGACTCGAATCAAGTAGACGTATTACTTGCAGAAGAGACTTTACTTCCAGTAGATATTCTTCACCCTTTTTTAGTTTGTAAATTCAGCTTAGATGAAATTTTCTTCCCAATGCAATTTGACCATTATTAACATGATTTCAGAAACACTGATTATATTTCTATGAATGAATATTTTTCTTCGATTAATTGGGATAATGTGTTTATTGAATCCGATATTGATGTTGTTATTAATGAGTTCTACTCTATACTTTACGGTGCGATAGAAACTTCTGTTCCCAAAAAAAGATTTAAATCTCCGAAATTCCCAAAATGGTTCACAAATGATCAAAAAAATTTCGTAACTCTGAAAAAAATTGCCCACAAGAAATATAAACTAAGTAATTCAATAAGCGATTACATGGATTTTAGCAATCTTCGAGAACAATGTAAAAGAAAATCCATGCAGTGTTTAACGGATTATAATAGACAAGTAGAGAGTGATCTAATTTCTCACCCAAAAAATTTTGGCGATAAGTAAGAGAGAAAAAATTTACAAATGAACTATGAACAGAGATGCCTGAGAGGCTGTATCAGGACTCCGTTACTTTGCGCTGATTCTATCCGTCAAGCACGTAAACAAGACTGTGTTTACGTTTTAAACCAATGTAGTCAATGGTACTTGAAACGGACGGCAGTAGAGACACTAACCCTCGGAGCACAGCCTCATGCCCCGTGAATATTATGGCTTAGAAAGGGTAGTGAATGAATCAAACATTAAATGCAGATTAATTTTATTATGAAAATAGACTAGTATTTATACAAATAAAAAATGCTTAACGCAGTAACAATATCAAAGTTCATATGTACAGTTTAGTAGGACAAAGTGTTTAAATTACAAAACAGCAGATAAGCAATTGTGCAGGTTTATTTCCTGGTCGAGCGAAGGTCGCCCGTTGAACTCGCTGCTGTGGGTCGATATTATGCAAGAAGTGCAGAATAGCGTTTTCCTGGTTTTTAACTCATACGATTGTGTAATAACACTGGTTTTTAAATTACGAATAATGTTTCGTAAATTTGAACTGAAATATATAGTTTTAATCTAATTTAAACATATTAAATTTAGTAATTGGTGATAGCAATATTAAATAAATTGCATTTAAAAGCCATGCAACTGGATTTCGTAAATTTTAGAAAATAAAATTTATGTGTGTTTAAATCAAGTTTAAACAACTACCTAACATGATGCACTTAAATAACTTATGCTCCGATAATCCTCAAGACATTGTGGATCTATTTGCATCTCATTTCTCATCTGTCTACACAGCTAATAATAACAGAGTACACAACTTTAGCTTCACAAATGGTATTAGTCTTGGAATTATTGATATTAATATAAATAAGGTGTTGGATCACATGGGTGCATTAAAAGAAATATCTATCGTAGGGCCAGATGGTGTCCCTGATTTATTAGTGAAAAAGTGCAGATTCACTCTTGTTAATCCCGTACACAAGCTCTTTGCTTTGTCCCTCAGTACTGGAAAATTTCCTGACATTTGAAACAGGAGCTATGTTTCGCCAATCTATAAATCCGGAGACAAAAGCGACATAAAAAACTATCGCCCTATCTCAAAATCATCCTGTATCCCTAAAATTCTTGAGGCCATTGTCACTGAACTCTCACCAATCGTAAGCCACGTACTTACAGAACGCCAGCATGGTTTTGTAAAGGGGAGATCCACTATTACCAATTTATTAATATACAAGCAGGATGTTACCGTAGCTATGGAACGTAAGGTGCAAGTCAATGCCGTATACACAGATCTCTCCAAAGCCTTTGACAGAGTGGACCAAGGGATCCTACTAGCTAAACTCGAGGCACTAGGTATTTATGGTACTCTTCTCTCATGGTTAGGGGAATTCCTTGCTCACCGCCAACACGTTGTTAAAATCAACAACTACCTTTCAAATGTCATTTAAGTAACGTCTGGGGTGCCACAAGGATCCCATCTTTCTCCAGTGCTATTCAACTATTTCATCAATGATATAACCGAGATATTTTCCTTCTCAGAAGTTTTGTTATTCGCTGATGACTTAAAAATGTATGCACCCATTTCCTCAATAGAAGATTGTGACAGAATGTAAATGGATATTAACCGGCTTTACAATTGGTGTAATAATAACATGATGTCCCTTAACATCGACAAATGTAAATCAATTCGTTAACATCGTATAAAAAACCCATTCATTTTAATTACTCTATAAATAACATTATCTTACGTAATGTTGATAATATTGTAGATTTGGGTGTCACTTTTGACTCAAAACTTGACTTTGATCAGCATATAAGTAATATTATCAACAAATCTTTGAAATTAATGGGGTTTATACGACAGAATACTGCTGATTTTATTAATTCTAATAGTATCAGAAACATCTATTGTTCACTTGTACGCTCTAATCTAGAATATGTAAGCTTAATATGGGAACCTTTCTACTTAAGTCATATAAATAGAATTGAAAAAGTTCAAAACAAATTTTAAGATTTTTAGCCTACAAAAATAGTGTTGATTATAATTTAGTACATTCCAATGAGTTACGTGTGATGTATAACTTAGACAGTTTAGAAAAACGCCGTAAAAATCAAGTCCTCTGCTTATTATTTAAACTCTTAAATCGCTCGATGGATTGCGCAACGATTTTGGAAAAAAATAAATTTTCTAGTACCTACTAGAGTTACTAGATCAAAAGAACTATTTAAACTTGAATTCCATAGTCAAAATTATGCGCTAAATGCTCCTATACCTAAGCTTCTTAAAATAGGTAATGATTGCGAGATCGATTTCTTCTCCCATTCATATAGTTCTTTTAGAAGGCTTATACGCCAAAACACGAATTAGTAAGATGTGGCACCTTATATTTATGTTCAGATTATTATTTTTTAAGTTAATTGCTTATTATTGCTTATTTATGTAGTATTTTTGTATGTATTTCATTATAATTATGTTAATTGCTTATTTCGCTATTGTTGTATCATATGGCATAAATTTTCTTATTTATCATGTACTTGTATGTGAAAGAAATGGTCTTTAACCGTTAAATAAATAAATAAATAAAATAAAATCACACCGGTAACGATTAGTGTGGCGTCTAGAACAACATGGAAAGCTCATAGTTAGAAAACCGCACCTAGTTTCATAGTGGAACGACCTCTAAAACGATATGCATTAATTTCCATTATCTGGTTACTGAATAAAATACGAAAACCGTGTTTCTGGCAGGAAATATTTCACAAGAGCAGTTTTTGAATGGCTGAGGTTTATAGATCATTTTAGCGCATCTCGTTTAATGTAGTACTAAACTATCAAAAACATTTTTTTTTATTCCGACACCGCCCAGCGTATGCAGTTGTTAGAGTTGTTAACCATACAGTAATCAGGAGTTTTTGACTATTCAATTATTACTCTTTAAATATTAGGCATCACCTTCATAACTTCATGTCGCAAAATAAATTTAATTTTTAATTTAATTTAATTAGAAAGGAATGAATTGGCTCAGAAACATACAAGGTGTTCACGAAACTTCTCTTACTTCTGGAGGCTGCAATCAAACGGAGACATAACATGGCAACAAAGATACTCAACGTCTATCGAAAAAACATATTTTGGATAGAGCTGCATCGTATACATTTAGTAAAATTGGCAGGACGTGATTGCAGATGGTGCTTTGCGTACGATACACTAAAATAATGTCAGTTCTTTCTATGCTACTTGACATCACTCAAATTATGCGATTTAAGTTATACTACTGGGCTTTACAGCTGTTAGAACTAACTCAATTACTGTTTTAATATTATAAAGACGCAGCAACTCTGACCCATATGTCTCGTTACGGTCACTTTGCACGTATCTTGACGTTAGCCTGTAGTTAATACCCATGTCAACTTTTGAGTAATACTTCTTCTTTGTCTTAGCTCATCCAGCTTTTTCTGTTGGGATTCAGAGTATTGTTTGTCTGGTTCATAAAGCTGAAACTACGCGTTTCACTGCTGTATGATTTAACGCGGCTTTATATCAACCTTCCGTTGCGATCATGAATTCTAGTGCCATTGCGTCACATTGTGGTGGTATTTGTGTTTCGTCGCTCAGAAATCGAAAACAAAACTTGAACAAAGGGAGTAGCAAACACAATATGGAGAGATGTTTGTGCGACTTCGTTTCCAACCCAAAATATGGGTTTCTATGAATAGCTGAGTACAGTTTTGTTCCCGTTTCTTGTTTATAGGGCAACTATACGATGAAGCCAATTGAACCCAGCGATGTTTGGTAAGCCGTGAATACCACCTAGGGAACTTTGTAATGCAATTTCATTCTATTTCTTAGGTATTGCATTGAGTCAACATTTTTGGATTCATCTGGAAAAAACATGTTGAATGCGGTTTTTATCTTGAGTCGGCTTTTTAAATGAAAGACACACCGGTGAGCTAATAGACAATTTATTGTAGCGCTTTTTATTGGTGGTTTTATTTACCGGCGGTTTTCATTTGTTATTTTTCTAACTGTGGTGTTTCGCCTTTTGGCCTCTTACTTCTGGCTCAAAATCGTGGTAGTTTGGATTCTGGTGTTAGGATTAGGACTTGGCCTGCTGGATTTGGCCTTGGTTACCGGAGGAAGTTTCCATTTGCGACCTCTTGACTTCCTTATCGCAATATGCCCGAAAGATAAAGCACTTATTTATATTCAAATGAACATTTTGCAATTGATAAATATAGTGACGTGAATTAGTTTGTTATCGTATGTTGTTGACATTTCTGCCTATGTCTGTTTTCTCCTTCATGTATCTAAGGGGTAGTACTTACCAGTGCTTTCTAATTTAATTAACAAAACGCTAAACTTAGATTTGTGAACACCATGTGATCACGCCGAGCATTTGATATTATATTCATGTGAATATAATACAAATTAGCATATATTACTGCGGTACTACGAACTGTCTTTATATATATATTACTGTGAATGATACAGCTGGGTTATTCTGCTATTCATGCCTATTTATTTATTTAAATGTCGAAATTAGTTAATAATAGACTGGCTTTTACATTAATTGTTATGGTTTTTTATTGAATGCAATCGTTTTTACGCTGCCTATTTAACTTATGGGATCACCTAGTACAGGATTTTTGAAATAATGGAAAAAACCTCAAATGTCAAATTATCCTGATCTAATCGCACATTTACAACGCAGAAAACAAATCAGAGCTGGCTTAATATAAAACAATTACGTCTGTTATTACGTATCTATGCGAGTGATATTACGTAAGTCAACAATGCCACTTTAATACAAAACACTCAAACGATGCCACCGACAATTCACAGGTTTAATTTTTGGGAAAACGGATTTATTTCCTTGATTATGCTTCTGCAACGGATTTTTAGGCCTGTATCGGGTCCCCAGCAAGTCCCTGGATGAATGGGCTCTCATCGGCTGGATTGCCTTGCAAGTCTCTTTATGATTCGCCAAAGTGATGCTTGTCGTCTGCTCGCTGCTTTCGGCTCCAGTCCGAGCGTTCGGCTCTAGTACCAGCTCTTGTGTCCACAACCAGGGCTCCGCTGCGATACACGATAGTACCTTCCCCGGGGTTCAAGGCCTCCGCTTCTAAATTGGACCACTAACAAATCATCACCAAAACCACCAACAAAACTCGATGCACACGTCAACACCTTTTACTTTCTGCACAGGCGGAAAAAATGAATGAAAAGCCTCTGCAGCCTATTAAACAACACTCTACTAGTCTGAAAACATTTTTGTACATGCAAAAAGTATAAATGCAGAATCGTTTACAGTAATGCAAGAATATAATTCAATCGAGCTTGCATTAGATCTAATAGTAATTTTATAAAATTATCATTTTACCCAAGTGATAAAACCCAACCCTGATTTGAGTTGTTCATGTTTTGCCGAGCTAGGTAATTGAAATTGAAAGAATATAAAAATTTAAGAATATAACAATTAAACTAAAGGGCGGAATACTCGACTATTCAATTGAATTGGTATCTAATAAATAAACAAACAATTTTTGATTACCTCCAAAAATATAAAGTAATAAAAAAAATGCGTTCATTCATTGCAATATGTTAAAAAGGTAATGTATTCAAATAATTTATACAAAATTACCAACATTTTGATAAGAATTGTCTTTAAGTAACGTTAATCACAAGCGTGCCAAGGTTCGATTAACACTTTTTTTTTAATG
>CALNHX010005486.1:0-106052 GCA_940337035.1 Agriotes lineatus
GTTAGGGACATATGGAACACTTAGGACGTCTGGGACATTAGGGATATATGGGACATATGGGACATCTGGGACGTCTGGGACTTTAAGGACATATGGGACGTCTAGGATGTCTGGGACGTTATGGACATATGGGACATCTAGGACGTCTGGGACATCTGGGACGTTAAGGACATACGGCACAGCTGGGACGTCTGGGACGTTAGGGACATATGGGACATTTAGGACGTCTGAGAGGTTAGGGACAAATGGAACATCTAGGACGCCTGGAACATTAAGGACATATAGGACATATGGGACATCTGGGACGTCTGGGACGTTAGGGTCATATGAGACATCTGGGACGTCTGGGACGTTAAGGACATATGGGACATCTGGGACGTCTGGGACGTCTGGGACGTTAAGGACATATGAAACATTTAGGACGCCTGGGACATTAGGGACATATGGGACATATGGGATATCTGGGACGTCTGGGACGTTAGGGACATATGGGACATCTGGGACGTCTGGGACGTTAAGGACATATGGGACATCTAGGACGTCTGGGACGTCTGGCACCTGTGGGACGTTAGGGACATACGGGACAGCTGGGACGTCTGGGACGTTAAGGACATATGGGACGTCTAGGACGTCTGGGACGTTAGGGACATATGGGACATCTAGGACGTTTGGGACATCTAGGACGTTAAGGACATACGGGACAGCTGGGACGTCTGGGACGTTAGGGACATATGGGACATTTAGGACGTCTGGGACGTTAGGGACATATGGAACATCTAGGACGCCTGGGACGTTAGGGACATATGGGACATATGTTACATCTGGGACGTCTGGGACGTTAGGGACATATGGGACATCTGAGACGTCTGGGACGTTAAGGACATATAGGACATCTAGGACGTCTGGGACGTCTGGCACGTTAAGGAATTACGAGACATTTAGTACGCCTGGGACATTAGGGACATATGAGACATATGGGACATCTGGGACGTCTGGGACGTTAGGGACATATAGGACATCTAGGACGTGTGGCACGTTAAGGACATATGGGACATCTAGGACGTCTGGGACGTCTGGGACGTTTAGGACATATGGGACATCTAGGACGTCTGGGGACGTTAGGGCCATATGAGACTTCTGGGACGTCTAGGACGTTAAGGACATATGAAACATCTAGGACGCCTGAGACATTAAGGACAGATGGGACGTCTGGGACGTCTGGGACGTTAGGGACATATAGGACATCTAGGACGTCTAAGACGTTAGGGACATATGGGACACTAGGACGTCTGGGACGTCCGGGACGTTAGGAACATACGGGACAGCTGGGACGTCTGGAACGTTAGGGACATATGGGACATTTAGGACGTCTTGGACGTTAGGGACATATGGAACATTTAGGAGGCCTGGGACATTAGGGACATATGGAACATATGGGACATCTGGGACGTCTGGGACGTTATGGTCATATGAGACATCTGGGACGTCTGGGACGTTAAGGACATATGGCACATCTAGGACGTCTGGGACGTCTGGGACTTTAAGGACATATGGTACATTCAGGACGAATGGGACATTAGGGACATATGGGACATATGGGACATCTGGGACACCTGAGACATTAGGGACATATGGGACATATGAAACATCTGGGACGTTGGGACGTTAGGGACATATGGGGCATATGGGACGTCTGGGACGTTAAGGACATATGGGACATCTAGGACGGCTGGGACGTCTGGGACGTTAAGGACATATGGGACATCTAGGACGTCTGGGACGTTAGGGCCATATGAGACTTCTGGGACGTCTAGGACGTTAAGGACATATGGGACATCTAGGACATCTGGGACGTCTGGGACGTTAGGCACATATAGGACATCTAGGACGTCTGGGACGTTAGGGACATATGGGACATCTAGGACGTCTAGGACGTCTGGGACGTTAGGGACATACGGGACAACTGGGACGTTTGGGACATTAGGGACATATGGGACATATGGGACATCTGGGACGTCTAGGACGTTAAGGACATATGGGACATCTAGGACATCTGGGACGTCTGGGACGTTAGGGACATATAGGACATCTAGGACGTCTGGGACGTTAGGGACATATGGGACATCTAGGACGTCTAGGACGTCTGGGACGTTAGGGACATACGGGACAGCTGGGACGTTTGGGACATTAGGGACATATGGGACATATGGGACATCTGGGACGTCTAGGATGTTAAGGACATATGGGACATCTAGGACGTCTAGGACGTCTGGGACGTTAGGGACATACGGGACAGCTGGGACGTTAGGGACATATGGGACATCTAGGACGTCTAGGACGTCTGGGACGTTAGGGACATACGGGACAGCTGGGACGTTTGGGACATTAGGGACATATGGGACATATGGGACATCTGGGACGTCTAGGACGTTAGGGACATATGGGACATCCGGGATATCTAGGACGCTAAGGACATATGGGACATCTAGGACGTCTGGGACGTCTGGGACGTTAGGGACATACGGGACAGCTGGGACGTTAGGGACATATGGGACATTTAGGACGTCTGGGACGTTAGGGACATATGGAAGACTTAGGACGCCTGGGACATTAGGGACATATGGAACATACGGGACAGCTGGGACGTCTGGAACGTTAGGGACATATGGGACATTTAGGACGTCTGGGACGTTAGGGACATATGGAACACTTAGGACGCCTGGAACATTAAGGACATATGGGACATATGGGACATCTGGGACGTCTGGGACGTTAGGGACATATGGGACATCCGGGATATCTAGGACGCTAAGGACATATGGGACATCTAGGACGTCTGGGACGTCTAGGACGTTAGGGACATACGGGACAGCTGGGACGTCTGGGACGTTAAGGACATATGGGACGTCTAGGATGTCTGGGACGTTAGGGACATATGGGACATCTAGGACGTCTGGGACATCTAGGACGTTAAGGACATACGGGACAGCTGGGACGTCTGGGACGTTAGGGACATATGGGACATTTAGGACGTCTGGGACGTTAGGGACATATGGAACATCTAGGGCGCCTGGGACGTTAGGGACATATGGGACATATGTTACATCTGGGACGTCTGGGACGTTAGGGACATATGGGACATCTGAGACGTCTGGGACGTTAAGGACATATAGGACATCTAGGACGTCTGGGACGTCTGGCACGTTAAGGACTTACGGGACATTTAGTACGCCTGGGACATTAGGGACATATGAGACATATGGGACATCTGGGACGTCTGGGACGTTAGGGACATATAGGACATCTAGGACGTCTAACACGTTAGGGACATATGGGACATCTAGGACGTCTGGGACGTCTGGGACGTTTAGGACATATGGGACATCTAGGACGTCTGGGACGTTAGGGCCATATGAGACTTCTGGGACGTCTAGGACGTTAAGGACATATGAAACATCTAGGACGCCTGGGACATTAGGGACATATGGGACATATGGGATATCTGGGACGTCTGGGACGTTAGGGACATATGGGACATCTGAGACGTCTGGGACGTTAAGGACATATGGGACATCTAGGACGTCTGGGACGTCTGGCACGTTAAGGTCATATGGGACATTTAGTACGCCTGGGACATTAGGGACATATGGGACATATGGGACTTCTGGGACGCCTGGGACATTAAGGACATATAGGACATATGGGACATATGGGACATCTGAGACGTCTGGGACGTTAGGGACATATGGGACATCTGGGACGTCTGGGACGTTAAGGACATATGGGATATCTAGGACGTCTGGGACGTCTGGAAAGTTAAGGACATATGAGACACTTAGGACGCCTGGGTCATTAAGGACATATGGGACATATGAGACATCTGGGACGCCTGGGACATTAAGGACAGATGGGACATCTGGGACGTCTGGGACGTTAAGGACATATGGGAAATTTAGGACGCCTGGGACGTTAGAGACATATGGGACATATTGGACATCTGGGACGTCTGGGACGTTAGGGACATATGGGACATCTGGGACGTCTTGGACGTTAAGGACATATGGGACATTTAGGACGCCTGGGACGATTGGGACATATGGGACATATGGGAAATCTGGGACGTCTGGGACGTTAGGGACATATGGGACATCTGGGACGTCTAGGACGTTAAGGACATATGGGACATCTATTACGTCTGGGACGTCTGGGAAGTTAAGAACATATGGGACACTTAGGACGCCTGGGTCATTAAGGACATATGGGACATCTGGGACGCCTGGGACATTAAGGACAGATGGGAAATCTGGGACGCCTGAGACATTAAGGACAGATGGGACGTCTGGGACGTCTGGGACGTTAGGGACATATAGGACATCTAGGACGTCTAAGACGTTAGGGACATATGGGACACTAGGACGTCTGGGACGTCCGGGACGTTAGGGACATACGGGACAGCTGGGACGTCTGGAACGTTAGGGACATATGGGACATTTAGGACGTCTTGGACGTTAGGGACATATGGAACATTTAGGAGGCCTTGGACATTAGGGACATATGGGACATATGGGACATCTGGGACGTCTGGGACGTTATGGTCATATGAGACATCTGGGACGTCTGGGACGTTAAGGACATATGGGACGTCTAGGACGTCTGGGACATTAAGGACATATGGTACATTCAGGACGAATGGGACATTAGGGACATATGGGACATATGGGACATCTGGGACGCCTGAGACATTAGGGACATATGGGACATATGAAACATCTGGGACGTTGGGACGTTAGGGACATATGGGGCATATGGGACGTCTGGGACGTTAAGGACATATGGGACATCTAGGACGGCTGGGACGTCTGGGACGTTAAGGACATATGGGACATCTAGGACGTCTGGGACGTTAGGGCCATATGAGACATCTGGGACGTCTAGGACGTTAAGGACATATGGGACATCTAGGACATCTGTGACGTCTGGTACGTTAGGCACATATAGGACATCTAGGACGTCTGGGACGTTAGGGACATACGGGACAGCTGGGACGTTTGGAACATTAGGGACATATGGGACATATGGGACATCTGGGACGTCTAGGACGTTAAGGACATATGGGACATCTAGGACATCTGGGACGTCTGGGACGTTAGGGACATATAGGACATCTAGGACGTCTGGGACGTTAGGGACATATGGGACATCTAGGACGTCTAGGACGTCTGGGACGTTAGGGACATACAGGACAGCTGGGACGTTAGGGACATATGGGACATCTAGGACGTCTAGGACGTCTGGGACGTTAGGGACATTCGGGACAACTGGGACGTTTGGGACATTAGGGACATATGGGACATCTGGGACGTCTGGGACGTTAGGGACATATGGGACATCCGGGATATCTAGGACGCTAAGGACATATGGGACATCTAGGACATCTGGGACGTCTGGGACGTTAGGGACATATAGAACATCTAGGACGTCTGGGACGTTAGGGACATATGGGACATCTAGGACGTCTAGGACGTCTGGGACGTTAGGGACATACGGGACAGCTGGGACGTTAGGGACATATGGGACATCTAGGACGTCTAGGACGTCTGGGACGTTAGGGACATACGGGACAGCTGGGACGTTTGGGACATTAGGGACATATGGGACATATGGGACATCTGGGACGTCTAAGACGTTAGGGACATATGGGACATCTAGGACATCTGGGACGTCTGAGACGTTAGGGACATATAGGACATCTAGGACGTCTGGGACGTTAGGGACATATGGGACATCTAAGACGTCTAGGACGTCTGGGACGTTAGGGACATACGGGACAGCTGGGACGTTAGGGACATATTGGACATCTAGAACGTCTAAAACGTCTGGGACGTTAGGGACATACGGGACAGCTGGGACGTTTGGGACATTAGGGACATATGGGACATATGGGACGTCTGCGACGTCTGGGACGTCTGGGACGTCTGGGAAGTTAGGGACATACGGGACAGCTGGGACGTCTTGGACGTTAGAGACATATGGGACATTTAGGACGTCTGGGACGTTAGGGACATATGGAAGACTTAGGACGCCTGGGACATTAGGGACATATGGAACATACGGGACAGCTGGGACGTCTGGGACGTTAGGGACATATGGGGCATTTAGGACGTCTGGAACGTTAGGGACATATGGAACACTTAGGACGCCTGGAACATTAGGGACGTATGGGACATATGGGACATCTGGGACGTCTGGGACGTTAGGGACATATGGGACATCCGGGATATCTAGGACGCTAAGGACATATGGGACATCTAGGACGTCTGAGACGTCTGGGACGTCTGGGACGTTAGGGACATACGGGACAGCTGGGACGTCTGGGACGTTAGGGACATATGGGACATTTAGGACGTCTGGGACGTTAGGGACATATGGAACACTTAGGACGCCTGGGACATTAGGGACATATGGAACACATGGGACATCTGGGACGTCTGGGACGTTAGGGACATATGGGACATCTAGGACGTCTGGTACATCTAGGACGTTAAGGACATACGGGACAGCTGGGACGTCTGGGACGTCTGGGACGTTAGGGACATTTGGACATCTGGGACATCTGGGACGTCTGGGACGTTAGGGACATATGGGACATCTAGTACGTCTGGGACGTCTGGGACGTTAGGGACATACGGGACAGCTGGGACGTCTGGGACGTTAGGGACATATGGGACATTTAGGACGTCTGGGACGTTAGGGACATATGGAACACTTAGGACGCCTGGGACATTAGGGACATATGGAACATATGGGACATCTGGGACGTCTGGGACGTTAGGGACATATGGGACATCTGGGACGTCCGGGACGTTAAGGACATATGGGACGTCTAGGACGTCTGGGACGTTAGGGACATATGGGACATCTAGGACGTCTGGGACATCTAGGACGTTAAGGACATACGGGACAGCTGGGACGTCTGGGACGTTAGGGACATATGAAACATCTAGGACGCCTGGGACATTAGGGACATATGGGACATATGGGATATCTGGGACGTCTGGGACGTTAGGGACATATGGGACATCTGTGACGTCTGGGACGTTAAGGACATATGGGACATCTAGGACGTCTGGGACGTCTGGCACGTTAAGGACATATGGGAAATTTAGTACGCCTGGGACATTAGGGACATATGGGATTTCTGGAACGCCTGGGACATTAAGGACATATAGGACATATGGGACGTTTGGGACTTTAAAGACATATGGGACATTTAGGACGCCTGGGACATTAGGGACATATGGGACATATGGGACATCTGGGACGTCTGGGACGATAAGGACATATGGGACATCTGGGACGTTTAGGACGTTAAGGAAATATGGGACATCTAGGACGTCTGGGACGTCTGGGACGTTAGGGACATACGGGACAGTTAGGACGTCTGGGACGTTAGGAACATATGGAACTTTTAGGACGTCTGGGACGTTAGGGACATATGGGACATCTGGGACGCCTGGGACACTAGGGTCATATGGAACATATGGGACATCTGGGACGTCTGGGACGTCTGGGACGTTAGGGACATATAAGCTATCTAGGACGTCTGGGACGTTAAAAACGTATGGGACATCTAGGACGTCTGAGGCGTCTGGGACGTTAGGGACATACGGGACAGCTGGGACGTCTTGGACGTTAGGGACATATGGGACATTTAGGACGTCTGGGACGTCTGGGGCGTTAGGGACATATGGGACATCTGGGACGTCTGGGACGTTAAGGACATATGGGACATCTAAGACGTCTGGGAGGTTAAAGACATATGGGACATTTAGGACGCCTGGGATATTACGGACATATGGGACATATGGGACATTTGGGACGCCTGGGACATTAGCGACATATGGGACATATGGGACATTTGGGACGTCTGGGACGTCTGGGACATCTAGGACGTTAAAGACATACGGGACAGCTGGGACGTCTGGGACGTTAAGGACATATGGGACATTTAGGACGTCTGGGACGTTAGGGACATATGGAACACTTAGGACGCCTGGGACATTAGGGACATATGCAACATATGGGACATCTGGGACGTCTGGGACGTTAAGGACATATGGGACATCTAGGACGTCTGGGACATCTAGGACGTTAAAGACATACGGGACAGCTGGGACGTCTGGGACGTCTGGGACGTTAGGGACATTTGGGACATCTGGGACGTCTGGGACGTTAGGGACATATGGGACATCTAGGACGTCTGGGACGTCTGGGACGTTAGGGACATACGGGACAGCTGGGACGTCTGGGACGTTAGGGACATATGGGACATTTAGGACGTCTGGGACGTTAGGGACATATGGAACACTTAGGACGCCTGGGACATTAGGGACATATGGAACATATGGGACATCTGGGACGTCTGGGACGTTAGGGACATATGGGACATCTGGGACGTCTGGGACGTTAAGGACATATGGGACGTCTAGGACGTCTGGGACGTTAGGGACATATGGGACATCTAGGACGTTAAGGACATACGGGACAGCTGGGACGTCTGGGACGTTAGGGACATATGGGACATCTGGGACGTCTAGGACGTTAAGGACATATGGGACATCTATTACGTCTGGGACGTCTGGGAAGTTAAGAACATATGGGACACTTAGGACGCCTGGGTCATTAAGGACATATGGGACATCTGGGACGCCTGGGACATTAAGGACAGATGGGAAATCTGGGACGCCTGAGACATTAAGGACAGATGGGACGTCTGGGACGTCTGGGACGTTAGGGACATATAGGACATCTAGGACGTCTAAGACGTTAGGGACATATGGGACACTAGGACGTCTGGGACGTCCGGGACGTTAGGGACATACGGGACAGCTGGGACGTCTGGAACGTTAGGGACATATGGGACATTTAGGACGTCTTGGACGTTAGGGACATATGGAACATTTAGGAGGCCTTGGACATTAGGGACATATGGGACATATGGGACATCTGGGACGTCTGGGACGTTATGGTCATATGAGACATCTGGGACGTCTGGGACGTTAAGGACATATGGGACGTCTAGGACGTCTGGGACATTAAGGACATATGGTACATTCAGGACGAATGGGACATTAGGGACATATGGGACATATGGGACATCTGGGACGCCTGAGACATTAGGGACATATGGGACATATGAAACATCTGGGACGTTGGGACGTTAGGGACATATGGGGCATATGGGACGTCTGGGACGTTAAGGACATATGGGACATCTAGGACGGCTGGGACGTCTGGGACGTTAAGGACATATGGGACATCTAGGACGTCTGGGACGTTAGGGCCATATGAGACATCTGGGACGTCTAGGACGTTAAGGACATATGGGACATCTAGGACATCTGGGACGTCTGGTACGTTAGGCACATATAGGACATCTAGGACGTCTGGGACGTTAGGGACATACGGGACAGCTGGGACGTTTGGAACATTAGGGACATATGGGACATATGGGACATCTGGGACGTCTAGGACGTTAAGGACATATGGGACATCTGGGACGTTTAGGACGTTAAGGAAATATGGGACATTTAGGACGCCTGGGACATTAGGGACATATGGGACATATGGGACATCTGGGACGTCTGGGACGATAAGGACATATGGGACATCTGGGACGTTTAGGACGTTAAGGAAATATGGGACATCTAGGACGTCTGGGACGTCTGGGACGTTAGGGACATACGGGACAGTTAGGACGTCTGGGACGTTAGGAACATATGGAACTTTTAGGACGTCTGGGACGTTAGGGACATATGGGACATCTGGGACGCCTGGGACACTAGGGACATATGGAACATATGGGACATCTGGGACGTCTGGGACGTCTGGGACGTTAGGGACATATAAGCTATCTAGGACGTCTGGGACGTTAAAAACGTATGGGACATCTAGGACGTCTGAGGCGTCTGGGACGTTAGGGACATACGGGACAGCTGGGACGTCTTGGACGTTAGGGACATATGGGACATTTAGGACGTCTGGGACGTCTGGGGCGTTAGGGACATATGGGACATCTGGGACGTCTGGGACGTTAAGGATATATGGGACATCTAAGACGTCTGGGAGGTTAAAGACATATGGGACATTTAGGACGCCTGGGATATTACGGACATATGGGACATATGGGACATTTGGGACGCCTGGGACATTAGCGACATATGGGACATATGGGACATTTGGGACGTCTGGGACGTCTGGGACATCTAGGACGTTAAAGACATACGGGACAGCTGGGACGTCTGGGACGTTAGGGACATATGGGACATTTAGGACGTCTGGGACGTTAGGGACATATGGAACACTTAGGACGCCTGGGACATTAGGGACATATGCAACATATGGGACATCTGGGACGTCTGGGACGTTAAGGACATATGGGACATCTAGGACGTCTGGGACATCTAGGACGTTAAAGACATACGGGACAGCTGGGACGTCTGGGACGTCTGGGACGTTAGGGACATTTGGGACATCTGGGACGTCTGGGACGTTAGGGACATATGGGACATCTAGGACGTCTGGGATGTCTGGGACGTTAGGGACATACGGGACAGCTGGGACGTCTGGGACGTTAGGGACATATGGGACATTTAGGACGTCTGGGACGTTAGGGACATATGGAACACTTAGGACGCCTGGGACATTAGGGACATATGGAACATATGGGACATCTGGGACGTCTGGGACGTTAGGGACATATGGGACATCTGGGACGTCTGGGACGTTAAGGACATATGGGACGTCTAGGACGTCTGGGACGTTAGGGACATATGGGACATCTAGGACGTTAAGGACATACGGGACAGCTGGGACGTCTGGGACGTTAGGGACATATGGGACATTTAGGACGTCTGGGACGTTAGGGACATATGGAACATCTAGGACACCTGGGACATTAGGGACATATGGGACATATGGGATATCTGGGACGTCTGGGACGTTAGGGACATATGGGACATCTGAGACGTCTGGGACGTTAAGGACATATGGGACATCTAGGACGTCTGGGACGTCTAACACGTTAAGGTCATATGGGACATTTAGTACGCCTGGGACATTAGGGACATATGGGACATATGGGACTTCTGGGACGCCTGGGACATTAAGGACATATAGGATATATTGGACATATGGGACATCTGAGACGTCTGGGACGTTAGGGATATATGGGACATCTGGGACGTCTGGGACGTTAAAGACATATGGGACATCTAGTACGTCTGGGACGTCTGGAAAGTTAAGGACATATGAGACACTTAGGACGCCTGGGTCATTAAGGACATATGGGACATATGAGACATCTGGGACGCCTGGGACATTAAGGACAGATGGGACATCTGGGACGTCTGGGACGTTAAGGACATATGGGAAATTTAGGACGCCTGGGACGTTAGGGACATATGGGACATATGGGACATCTAAGACGTCTGGGACGTTAGGGACATATGGGACATCTGGGACGTCTTGGACGTTAAGGACATATGGGACATTTAGGACGCCTGGGACGTTTGGGACATATGGGACATATGGGACATCTGGGACGTCTGGGACGTTAGGGACATATGGGACATCTGGGACGTCTAGGACGTTAAGGACATATAGGACATCTATTACGTCTGGGACGTCTGGGAAGTTAAGAACATATGGGACACTTAGGACGCCTGGGTCATTAAGGACATATGGGACATATGGGACATCTGGCACGCCTGGGACATTAAGGACAGATGGGACATCTGGTACGCCTGAGACATTAAAAACAGATGGGACGTCTGGGACGTCTGGGACGTTAGGGACATATAGGACATCTAGGACGTCTAAGACGTTAGGGACATATGGGACACTAGGACGTCTGGGACGTCCGGGACGTTAGGGACATACGGGACAGCTGGGACGTCTGGAACGTTAGGGACATTTGGGACATTTAGGACGTCTTGGACGTTAGGGACATATGGAACATTTAGGAGGCCTGGGACATTAGGGACATATGGGACATATGGGACATCTGGGACGTCTGGGACGTTATGGTCATATGAGACATCTGGGACGTCTGGGACGTTAAGGACATATGGCACATCTAGGACGTCTGGGACGTCTGGGACATTAAGGACATATGGTACATTCAGGACGAATGGGACATTAGGGACATATGGGACATATGGGACATCTGGGACGCCTGAGACATTAGGGACATACGGGACATATGAAACATCTGGGACGTTGGGACGTTAGGGACATATGGGGCATATGGGACGTCTGGGACGTCTGGGACGTTAAGGACATATGGGACATCTAGGACGGCTGGGACGTCTGGGACGTTAAGGACATATGAGACATCTAGGACGTCTGGGACGTTAGGGCCATATGAGACATCTGTGACGTCTAGGACGTTAAGGACATATGGGACATCTAGGACATCTGGGACGTCTGGGCGTTAGGCACATATAGGACATCTAGGACGTCTGGGACGTTAGGGACATATGGGACATCTAGGACGTCTAGGACGTCTGGGACGTTAGGGACATACGGGACAGCTGGGACGTTTGGGACATTAGGGACATATGGGACATATGGGACGTCTGGGACGTCTAGGACGTTAAGGAGATATGGGACATCTAGGACATCTGGGACGTCTGGGACGTTAGGGACATATAGGACATCTAGGACGTCTGGGACGTTAGGGACATATGGGACATCTAGGACGTCTAGGACGTCTGGGACGTTCGGGACATACGGGACAGCTGGGACGTTAGGGACATATGGGACATCTAGGACGTCTAGGACGTCTGGGACGTTAGGGACATACGGGACAGCTGGGACGTTTGGGACATTAGGGACATATGGAACATATGGGACATCTGGGACGTCTGGGACGTTAGGGACATATGGGACATCCGGGATATCTAGGACACTAAGGACATATGGGACATCTAGGACGTCTGGGACGTCTGGGACGTCTGGGACGTTAGGGAAATACGGGACAGCTGGGACGTCTGGGACGTTAGGGACATATGGGACATTTAGGACGTCTGGGACGTTAGGGACATATGGGAGACTTAGGACGCCTGGGACATTAGGGACATATGGAACATACGGGACAGCTGGGACGTCTGGGACGTTAGGGACATATGGGACATTTAGGACGTCTGGGACGTTAGGGACATATGGAACACTTAGGACGCCTGGAACATTAGGGACATATGGGACATATGGGACATATGGGACATCTGGGACGTCTGGGACGTTAGGGACATATGGGACATCCGGGATATCTAGGACGCTAAAGACATATGGGACATCTAGGACGTCTGGGACGTCTGGGACGTTAGGGACATACGGGACAGCTGGGACGTCTGGGACGTTAGGGACATATGGGACATTTAGGACGCCTGGGACATTAGGGACATATGCAACATCTAGGACGCCTGGGACATTAGGGACATATGAGACATCTAGGACGTCTGGGACGTCTGGGACGTTAGGGACATGCGGGACAGCTGGGACGTCTGGGAAGTTAGAAACATATGGGACATTTAGGACGTCTTGCACGTTAGGGACATATGGAATATCTAGGACGCCTGGGACATTAGGGACATATGGGACATATGGGACATCTGGCACATCTGGGACGTTGGGGACATATGGGACATCTGGGACGTCTGGGACGTTAACGACATATGGGACATTTGGGACGTCTGGGACGTTAGGGACATATGGGACATCTAGGACGTCTGGGACGTCTGGGACGTTAGGGACATGCGGGACAGCTGGGACGTCTGGGAAGTTAGAAACATATGGGACATTTAGGACGTCTTGCACGTTAGGGACATATGGAATATCTAGGACGCCTGGGACATTAGGGACATATGGGACATATGGGAAATCTGGCACGTCTGGGACGTTGGGGACATATGGGACATCTGGGACGTCTGGGACGTTAACGACATATGGGACATTTGGGACGTCTGGGACGTTAGGGACATATGGGGCATTTAGGACGCCTGGGACATTAGGGACATATTGGACATATGGGACATCTGGGACGCCTGGGACACTAGGGAGATATAAGACATTTGGGACATCTGGGACGTCTCTAACGTTAGGGACATATGGGACATCTGGGACGTCTGGGACGTTAAGGACATATGGGACATTTAGGACGTCTGGGACGTCTGGGACGTTAAGGACATATGGGACATTTAGGACGCCTGGGACATTAGGGACTTATGGGACATATGCGACATCTGCGACGTCTGGGACATTAAGGACATATAGAACATATGGGACATCTGGGACGTCTGGGACGTCTGGGACGTTAAGGACATATGGGACATCTAGGACGTCTGGAACGTCTGGGACGTTTAGGACATATGGGACATTTAGGACGCCTGGGACATTAGGGACATATGGGACATATGGGACATCTGGGACGCCTGGGACATTAGGGACATATATGACATATGGGACATCTGGGACGTCTGGGACGTCTGGGACATTAGGGACATATAGGACATCTAAGACGTCTGGGACGTTAAAGACATATGGGACATCTAGGACGTCAGGGACGTCTGGGACGTTAAGGACATGTGGGACATCTAGGACGTCTGGGACGTCTGGGACGTTAAGGACATATGGGACATTTAAGACGCCTGGGACATTAGGGACATATGGGACGTCTGGGACGTCAGGGACGTCTGGAACCTTAAGGACATATGAGACATCTAGGACGCCTAAAACGTTAGGGACATATGGGACATCTGGGACGTTAAGGACATATGGGACAACTAGGACGTCTAGGACGTCTGGGACGTTAGAGACATATAGGACATCTGGGACGTCTGGGACGTTAAGGACATATGGGACATCTAGGACGTCTGGGACGTCTGGGACCTTAAGGACATATGAGACATCTACGACGCCTAAAACGTTAGGGACATACGGGACATCTGGGACGTTAAGGACATATGGGACATCTAGGACGTCTGGAACGTCTGGGACGTTAAGGACATATGGGACATTTAGGACGCCTGGGACATTAGGGACATATGGGACATATGGGACATCTGGGACGCCTGGGACATTAAGGACATATATGACATATGGGACATCTGGGACGTCTGGGACGTCTGGGACGTTAGGGACATATAGGACATCTAAGACGTCTGGGACGTTAAAGACATGGGACATCTAGGACGTCAGGGACGTCTGGGACGTTAAGGACATGTGGGACATCTAGGACGTCTGGGACGTCTGGGACGTTAAGGACATATGGGACATTTAAGACACCTGGGACATTAGGGACATATGGGACGTCTGGGACGTCTGGGACGTCTGGGACCTTAAAGACATATGAGACATCTAGGACGCCTAAAACGTTAGGGACATATGGGACATCTGGGACGTTAAGGACATATGGGACAACTAGGACGTCTAGGACGTCTGGGACTTTAGAGACATATAGGACATCTAGGACGTCTGGGACGTTAAGGACATATGGGACATCTAGGACGTCTGGGACGTCTGGGACCTTAAGGACATATGAGACATCTAGGACGCCTAAAACGTTAGGGACATATGGGACATCTGGGACGTTAAGGACATATGGGACAACTAGGACGCCTAGGACGTCTGGGACGTTAGAGACATATAGGACATCGGGGACGTCTGGGACGTTAAAGACATATGGGACAACTAGGACGTCTAGGACGTCTGGGACGTTAGAGACATATAGGACATCTGGGACGTTTGGGACGTCTGGGACCTTAAAGACATATGAGACATCTAGGACGCCTGAGACGTTAGGGACATATGGGATATCTGGGACGTTAAAGACATATGGGACAACTAGGACGTCTTGGACGTCTGGGACGTTAGAGACGTATAGGACGTCTGGGACGTCTGGGACGCTAGCGACATATAGGACATCTAGGACGTCTGGGACGTTAGGGACATATTGGACATCTAGGACGTCTAGGACGTCTGGGACGTTAGGAACATACGGGACAGCTGGGACGTCTGGGACGTTAGGGACATATGGGACATTTAGGACGTCTGGGACGTTAGGGACATATGGAAAATCTAAGACGCCTGGGACATTAGGGACATATAGGACATCTGGGACGTCTGGGACGTTAGGGACATATGGGACATCTGGGACGTCTAGGACGTTAAAGACATATGGGACATCTAGGACGTCTGGGACGTCTAGGACGTTAAGGACATATGGGACATTTGGGACGCCTGGGACATTAGGGATATATGTGACATATGAAACATCTGGGACGCCTGGGACATTAGGGACATATGGGACATATGGGACATCTGGGACGTCTGGGACGTTAAGGACATATGGGACACTTAGGACGCCTGGAACATTAGGGACATATAGGACATATGGGACATCTGGGACGTCTGGGACGTTAGGGTCATACGAGACATCTGGGACGTCTGGGACGTTAAAAACATATGGGACATTTAGGACGCCTGGGACATTAGGGACATATGGGACATATGGGACATCTGGGACGTCTGGGACGTCTGGGACGTTAGGGACATATGGGACATCTGGGACGTCTGGGACGTTAAGGACATATGGGACATCTAGGACGTCTGGGACATCTGAGACCTTAAGGACATATGAGACATCTAGGACGCCTGAGACGTTAGGGACATATGGGCAATCTGGGACGTCTGGGACGTTAAGGACATATGGGACAACTAGGACGTCTAGGACGTCTGAGACTTTAGAGACATATAGGACATCTGGGACGTCTGGGACGTTAAGGACATATGGGTCATCTAGGACGTCTGGGACGTCTGGGACGCTAGGGACATATAGGACATCTAGGACGTCTGGGACGTTAGGAACATACGGGACAGCTGAGACGTCTGGGACGTTAGGGACATATGGGACATTTAGGACGTCTGGGAAGTTAGGGACACATGGAACATCTAAGACGCCTGAGACATTAGGGACATATCGGACATCTGGGACGTCTAGGACGTTAAGGACATATGGGACATCTAGGACGTCTGGGACGTCTAGGACGTTAAGGACATATGGGACATTGGGGACGCCTGGGACATTAGGGATATATGTGATATATGGGACATCTGGGACGCCTGGGACATTAGGGACATATGGGACATATGGGACATCTGGGACGTCTGGGACATTGATGACATATGGGACATTTAGGACGCCTGGGACATTAGGGACATATGGGATATCTGCGACGTCTGGGACGTTAAGGACATATGGGACATCTAGGAAGTCTAGGACGTTAAGGACATATGGGACATCTAGGACGTCTGGGACGTCTGGGACGTTAGGGACATAGGGACATCTAGGACGTCTGGGACGTCTGGGACGTTAAGCACATATGGGACATTTAGGACGCCTGGGACATTAGGGACACATGGGACAAATGGGACATCTGGGACGCCTGGGACATTAGGGACATATGGGACATATGGGACATCTGTGACGTCTGGGACGTTAAGGACATATGGGACATCTAGGACGTCTGGGACGTCTGGGACGTTAAGGACATATGGGACATTTAGGACGCCTGGGACATTAGGGACATATGGGACAAATGGGACATTGAGGACGCCTGGGACATTAGGGACATATGGGACATATGGGACATCTGGGACGTCTGGGACGTTAGGGACATATGGGACATCTGGGACGTCTGAGACGTTAAGGACATATGGGACATGTAGGTCGTCTGGGACGTCTGGGACGTTAGGGACATACGGGGCAGTTGGGACGTCTGGGACGTTAGGAACATATGTTACATTTAGAACGTCTGGGACGTTAGGGACATATAGAACATCTAGGACGCCTGGGACATTAGGGACATATGGGACATATGGGACATCTGGGACGTCTGGGACGTTAGGGAAATATGGGACATTTGGGACGTCTGGGACGTTAGGGACATATGGGACATATGGGACATCTGGGACGTCTGGGACGTCTGGAACGTTAGGGACATATAGGACATCTAGGACGTCTGGGACGTTAAAGACATATGGAACATCTAGGTCGTCTGGGACGTCTGGGACGTTAGGGACATACGGGACAGTGGGAACGTCTGGGACGTTAGGAACATATGGGACATTTAGAACGTCTGGGACGTTAGGGACATATAGAACATCTATGACGCCTGGGACTTTAGGGACATATGGGACATATGGGACATCTAGAACGTCTGGTACGTCTGGAAAGTTAAGGACATATGGGACATTTAGGACGCCTGGGTTATTAGGGACATATGGAACATATGGGACATCTGGGACGCCTGGGACATTAGGGACATATGGGACATATGGGACATCTGGGACGTCTGGGACGTCTGGAACGTTAGGGACATATAGGACATCTAGGACGTCTGGGACGTTAGAGACATATGGAACATCTAGGACGTCTGGGACGTTAGGGACATACGGGACAGCTGGGACGTCTGGGACGTTAGGGACATATGGGACATTTAGGACGTCTTGGACGTTAGGGACATATGAAACATCTAGGACGCCTGGGACATTAGGGACATATAGGACATATAGGACATCTGGGACGTCTGGGACGTTAGGGTCATATGAGACATCTGGGACGTCTGGGACGTAAAGGACATATGGGACATCTAGGACGTCTGGGACGTCTGGGACGTTAAAAACATATGGGACATTTAGGACGCCTGGGACATTAGAGACATATGGGACATATGGGACATCTGGGACGTCTGGGACGTTAGGGACATATGGGTCATCTGGGACGTCTGGGACGTTAAGGACATATGGGACATCTAGGACGTCTGGGACGTCTGGGACCTTAAGGACATATGAGACATTTGGGACGTCTGGGACGTTAAGGACATATGGGACATCTAGGACGTCTAGGACTTTAGAGACATATAGGACATCTGGGACGTCTGGGACGTTAAGGACATATGTGACATCTAGGACGTCTGGGACGTCTGGGCCGTTAGGGACATATAGGACATCTAGGACGTCTGGGACGTTAGGGACATATGAGACATTTAGGACGTCTGGGACGTTAGGGACATATGGGGACATTTAGGACGTCTGGGACGTTAGGGACATATGGAACATCTAAGACGCCTGGGACATTAGGGACATATGGGACATCTGGGACGTCTAGGACGTTAAGGACATATGGGACATCTAGGACGTCTGGGACGTCTAGGACGTTAAGGACATATGGGACATTTGGGACGCCTGGGACATTAGGGACATATGGTACATATGGGACATCTGGGACGCCTGGGACCTTAGGGACATATGGGACATATGGGACATCAGTTACGTCTAGGACGTTAGAGACATATGGGATATCTGGTACGTCTAGGATGTTAAGGACATATGGGACATCTATAATGTTTGGGATGTTAGGGACATATGGAACATCTGGGACGTCTGAGACGTTAGGGACATATGGGACATTTAGGACGTCTGGGACGTTAGGGACATATGCAACATCTAGGACGCCTGGGACATTAGGGACATATGAGACATATGGACCATCTGGGACGTCTGGGACGTTAGGGACATATAGGACATCTAGGACGTCTGGGACGTTAGGGACATATGGGACATCTAGGACGTCTGGGACGTCTGGGACGTTAGGGACATGCGGGACGTTAGGGACATGCGGGACAGCTGGGACGTCTGGGAAGTTAGAAACATATGGGACATTTAGGACGTCTTGCACGTTAGGGACATATGGAATATCTAGGACGCCTGGGACATTAGGGACATATGAGACATATGGAACATCTGGGACGTCTGGGACGTTAGGGACATATAGGACATCTAGGACGTCTGGGACGTTAGGGACATATGGGACATCTAATACGTCTGGGACGTTAGGGACATGCGGGACAGCTGGGACGTCTGGGAAGTTAGAAACATATGGGACATTTAGGACGTCTTGCACGTTAGGGACATATGGAATATCTAGGACGCCTGGGACATTAGGGACATATGGGACATATGGGACATCTGGCACGTCTGGGACGTTGGGGACATATGGGACATCTGGGACGTCTGGGACGTTAACTACATATGGGACATTTGGGACGTCTGGGACGTTAGGGACATATGGGGCATTTAGGACGCCTGGGACGTTAGGGACATATTGGACATATGGGACATCTGAGACGCCTGGGATACTAGGGAGATATAAGACATTTGGGACATCTGAGACGTCTGGAACGTTAGGGACATATGGGACATCTGGGACGTCTGGGACGTTAAGGACATATGGGACATCTAGGACGTCTGGGACGTTAAGGACATATGGGACATCTGGGACGTCTGGGACGTTAGGGACATATGGGACATCTGGGACGTCTGAGACGTTAGGGACATACGGGACAGCTGAGACGTCTGGGACGTTAGGGATATATGGGACATTTAGGACGTCTGGGACGTCTGGGACGTTAAGGACATATGGGACATTTAGGACGCCTGGGACATTAGGGACTTATGGGACATATGCGACATCGGCGACGTCTGGGACATTAAGGACATATAGAACATATGGGACATCTGGGACGTATGGGACGTTAAGGACATATGGGACATCTAGGACGTCTGGAACGTCTGGGACGTTAAGGACATATGGGACATTTAGGACGCCTGGGACATTAGAGACATATGGGACATATGGGACATCTGGCACGCCTGGGACATTAGGGACATATATGACATATGGGACATCTGGGACGTCTGGGACGTTAGGGACATCTAGGACTTCTGGGACGTCTGAGACGTAAGGAACATACGGGACAGCTGGGACGTCTGGGACGTTAGGGACATATGGGACATTTAGGACGTCTGGGACGTTAGGGACATATGGAACATCTAGGACGCTTGGGACATTAGGGACGTATGGAACATATGGGACATTTGGGACGTCTGGGACGTTAGCGACATATGGAACATCTGAAACGTCTGGGACGTTAAGGACATATGGGACATCTAGGACGTCTGGGACGTCAGGGACGTTAAAGACATATGAAACATTTAGGACGCCTGGGACATTAGGGACATATGGGACATATGAAACATCTGGGACGCCTGGGACATTAGGGACATACGGGAAATATGGGACATCTGGGACGTCTGGTACGTTAGGGACATATGGGACATCTGGGACGTCTGCGGACGTTAAGGACATATGGGACATCTTGGTCGTCTGGGACGTTAAGGACATATGGGACATCTAGGACGTCTGGGACGTCTGGGACGTTAAGGACATATAGGACATTTAAAACGTCTGGGACATTAGTGACATATGGGACATATGGGACATCTGGGACGTCTGGTACGTTAAGGACATATGGGACATTTAGAACGCCTGGGACATTAGGGACATAGGGGACATATGGGACATCTGGGACGTCTGGGACGTTAAGGACATATGGGACATCTAGGACGTCTGGGACGTCTGGGACGTTAAGGACATATAGGACATTTAAAACGTCTGGGACATTAGTGACATATGGGACATATGGGACATCTGGGACGCCTGGGATATTAAAGACATATGGAACATATGGGACATTTAGGACGTTTAGGACGTTAGGGACATATAGGACATCTAGGACGTCTGGGACGTTAGGGACATATGGGACATCTAGGACATCTGGGGACGTCTGGAACGTTAGGGACATACGGGACAGCTGGGACGTCTGGGGCGTTAAGGACATATGGGACATATGAAACATCTGGGACGCCTGGGACATTAGGGACATATGGGACATCTGGGACGTCTGGGACGTTAGGGACATATGGGACATTTAGGACGTCTTGGACGTTAGGGACATATGAAACATCTAGGACGCCTGGGACATTAGGGACAATTAGGACATATAGGACATCTGGGACGTCTGGGACGTTAGGGTCATATGAGACATCTGGGACGTCTCTGACGTAAAGGACATATGGGACATCTAGGACGTCTGGGACGTCTGGGACGTTAAAAACATATGGGACATTTAGGACGCCTGGGACATTAGAGACATATGGGACATATGGGACATCTGGGACGTCTGGGACGTTAGGGACATATGGGACAACTGGGACGTCTGGGACGTTAAGGACATATAGGACATCTAGGACGTCTGGGACGTCTGGGACCTTAAGGACATATGAGACATCTGGGACGTCTGTGACGTTAAGGACATATGGGACATCTTGGACGTCTGGGACTTTAGAGACATATAGGACATCTGGGACGTCTGGGACGTTAAGGACATATAGGACATCTAGGACGTCTGGGACGTCTGGGCCGTTAGGGACATATAGGACATCTAGGACGTCTGGGACGTTAGGGACATATGAGACATTTAGGACGTCTGGGACGTTAGGGACATATGGGACATTTAGGACGTCTGGGACGTTAGGGACATATGGAAGATCTAAGACGCCTGGGACATTAGGGACATATGGGACATCTGGGACGTCTAGGACGTTAAGGACATATGGGACATCTAGGACGTCTGGGACGTCTAGGACGTTAAGGACATATGGGACATTTGGGACGCCTGGGACATTAGGGACATATGGGACATATGGGACATCTGGGACGCCTGGGACCTTAGGGACATATGGGACATATGGGACATCAGTTACGTCAGGGACGTTAGAGACATATGGGATATCTGGTACGTCTAGGACGTTAAGGACATATGGGACATCTATAATGTTTGGGATGTTAGGGACATATGGAACATCTGGGACGTCCGAGACGTTAGGGACGTATGGGACATTTAAGACGTCTGGGACGTTAGGGACATATGCAACATATAGGACGCCTGGGACATTAGGGACATATGAGACATATGGAACATCTGGGACGTCTGGGACGTTAGGGACATATAGGACATCTAGGACGTCTGGGACGTTAGGCACATATGGGACATCTAGGACGTCTGGGACGTCTGGGACGTTAGGGACATGCGGGACAGCTGGGACGTCTGGGAAGTTAGAAACATATGGGACATTTAGGACGTCTTGCACGTTAGGGACATATGGAATATCTAGGACGCCTGGGACATTAGGGACACATGGGACATATGGGACATCTGGCACGTCTGGGACGTTGGGGACATATGGGACATCTGGGACGTCTGGGACGTTAACGACATATGGGACATTTGGGACGTCTGGGACGTTAGGGACATATGGGGCATTTAGGACGCCTGGGACATTAGGGACATATTGGACATCTGGGAAGTCTGGAACGTTAGGGACATATGATACATCTGGGACGTCTGGGACGTTAAGGACATATGGGACATCTGGGACGTCTGGGACGTTAGGGACATATGGGACATCTGGGACATCTGAGACGTTAGGGACATACGGGACAGCTGAGACGTCTGGGACGTTAGGGATATATGGGACATTTAGGAGGTCTGGGACGTCTAGGACGTTAAGGACATATGGGACATTTAGGACGCCTGGGACATTAGGGACTTATGGGACATATGCGACATCTGCGACGTCTGGGACATTAAGGACATATAGAACATATGGGACATTTGGGACGTCTGGGACGTCTGGGACGTTAAGGACATATGGGACATCTAGGACGTCTGGAACGTCTGGGACGTTAAGGACATATGGGACATTTAGGACGCCTGGGACAATAGGGACATATGGGATATATGGGACATCTGGGGACGCCTGGGACATTAGGGACATATATGACATATGGGACATCTGGGACGTCTGGGACGTCTGGGACGTTAGGGACATATAGGACATCTAAGACGTCTGGGACGTAAAAAGACATATGGGACATCTAGGACGTCAGGGACGTCTGGGACGTTAAGGACATGTGGGACATCTAGGACGTCTGGGACGTCTGGGACGTTAAGGTCATATGGGGACATTTAGGACGCCTGAGACATTAGGGACATATGGGACATCTGGGACGCCTGGGACATTAGGGACATATATGACATATGGGACATCTGGGACGTCTGGGACGTCTGGGACGTTAGGTACGTATAGGACATCTAAGACGTTTGGGACGTTAAAGACATATGGGACATCTAGGACGTCAGGGACGTCTGGGACGTTAAGGACATATGGGACATCTAGGACGTCAGGGACGTCTGGGACGTTAAGGACATATGGGACATCTAGGACGTCTGGGACGTCTGGGACGTTAGAGACATATAGGACATCTGGGACGTCTGGGACGTTAAGGACATATGGGACATCTAGGACGTCTGGGACATCTGGGACCTTAAGGACATATGAGACATCTAGGACGCCTGAGACGTTAGGGACATATGGGCAATCTGGGACGTCTGGGATGTTAAGGACATATGGGACATCTAGGACGTCTGGGACGTCTGGGACCTTAAGGACATATAAGACATCTAGGACGCCTGAGACGTTAGGGACATATGGGCAATCTGGGACATCTGGGACGTTAAAGACATATGGGACAACTAGGACGTCTAGGACGTCTGAGACTTTAGAGACATATAGGACATTTGGGACATCTGGAACGTTAAGGACATATGGGTCATCTAGGACGTCTGGGACGTCTGGGACGCTAGGGACATATAGGACATCTAGGACGTCTGGGACGTTAGGGACATATGGGACATCTAGGACGTCTAGGGACGTCTGGGACGTTAGGAACATACGGGACAGCTGGGACGTCTGGGACGTTAGGGACATATGGGACATTTAGGACGTCTGGGACGTTAGGGACATATAGAACATCTAAGACGCCTGGGACATTAGGGACATATCGGACATCTGGGACGTCTAGGACGTTAAGAACATATGGGACATCAAGGACGTCTGGGACGTCTAGGGCGATAAGGACATATGGTACATTTGGGACGCCTGGGACATTAGGGATATATGTAATATATGGGACATCTGGGACGCCTGGGACATTTTTTTGTATTGTATTGTATTGTATTTTTATTTCCACTCTAATTAGTTCATTTTACATATTCCATACAGCAGGAAATGCCACAAAAGCCGAAGCTCGTGCGTGGCACATTCGAGTATAATTAATAAAATACTATTCTATATATATTTACACTCTTGTTATATTAAATTAAATTAGATTAAATAGAATGTGTACCTACACCGCTAATAATAATTAATGAAGAAGAAGCCTCTAAACAGGAATTCTGACCACAGACGCATAATAATCCAATTCTGTATTTTGAAGCCATGATTTAATTTTGAATTTGAATAGGTTCAATACTTTACACTTTTTTATGTCTTCGGGAATTAAGTTATATAGTCTAGGTGCCAAAAAACTTATGTGTTTCTGAGATATGGATTTTGTCATTTTTGGGACTGAGAGATTGTCTTTTTTCCTAGTGACATACCCGTGAAAGGGTGTTAAATATTGATGATAATTTTTGTATGCATAGTTCAGGATATTTTTTACATATAGTTTTCGAATATTGAGTAATTTAGTTTCGTTAAATAACTGTTCTGTAGGATATCTCCAATCCTTTTTATATATAATTTTAATTATATATTTTTGAAGGATTTCCAGAGGTCTCAAAAAGCAATCTGCCACACCACCCCATCCAGTTATTCCATATTCTAAGATTGATTGTGTTAGGGCATAATAAACTGTTTTCAATGCATCAATCTTCATGATATTTGCAAGCATCTTGAATTTATATATCGTTTTCCTGATTCTTATTATTAATTGTTCAATTTGAACATTCCATTTAAGATTAGAATCAATGTGGATTCCGAGGTATTTAATGTTTTTAGTCGACTTAATCTTAAGCTTGCAACTGCAATTTCTTTTATTTATTTTCAGACAATTTAAGGTGTGTATGTTAATATCTATAAATTCCGGAATATGTGATTGTGCCAAAGAAAACTGAATAAATTTTGTTTTTGATAAATTAAGTGATAAAGAGTCTATATCAAGTTTATGCTTAATCAACGACATTCCACCTTCAACCCTCTTCCTGAGATCACTCCAACTCTCTGCAGCAAAAATGACTGCGGTATCATCCGCAAAAGATATTATTTTTCCCTTGACATTTAGATTTACAAATTCATTAATATAAATAAGAAAAAGTATCGGTCCTAATACTGAGCCTTGAGGTACTCCTACTTTCACTTTTAATTCCTCACTAAGAGTGCCATTTAGGGATACAATTTGTTTACGATTTGATAAGTAGCTCTCAATTAGTTTTTTAGCATTTCCTCTAATTCCAATTCTCTCCAATTTAGAGTCGAGTGTGGAGTGACACACAGTATCGAAGGCCTTTGCAAGATCCAAGAAAACTGCAATTGCTTTTTTATTATCATCAATAGCACCAATTAAGTTTGTTGTGAGTTCATTTATCGCATCTTGTGTACTTTTACTTTCCTGAAAACCAAATTGAGTACTTGCCAGTAGTTTATGTTTATTAAGAAAACCCATGATTCTGTTTTTAATGCATTTTTCAATGACTTTACCAATACTACTTAAAATTGAGATTGGACGATAATTAGATACATTAGATTTATCTCCCGCTTTAAAAATAGGTGTAATTAAACTTGTTTTAAAAATATCAGGAAAAATGCCATTTTGGAGGCTAAGATTGGTAATATGAGTTAGTGGCTTCACTACGTACTGATTAATATTCTTCAATGTATTATTAGAAATACCATCTATGCCTGCAGCACCCGAATTTTTTAGTATTTTTATTTGATTACTGATTTCAGTTTCATCGACAGGGTTCAAAAAGATTGAATTATTATTAGTAGAATATGAGAGTTCATGGTTGTCATTAATTCTAATGTCATTAGCCATTTTTATTGTTGCATCCTGAAAAAATTTATTAAAATAATCCGCTTTTTCTTTCTTATTACTAATTTCAACACCATCTTCATTCTTCAGATTATAAACTTCATCTATTTTTGCAGTTGTGTTAGTTATTTCATTTATTAACTTCCAAGTTTTTTTAATATCCCCTCTTACCTCATTCAGTTTTGCCTTATAAAAATTTTCTTTAGTACTTTTAATTAACTTATTTAAGAAATTCCTATATCTAGTATACTGTAGATGTATTTCTAGATTTTGAGGGTTAGTTTTAGCTATTTTACCTAGTTTATCTCTGTTTCTAATAGATCTTAATATCCCATTCGTCATCCAGGGTTTGATTTTTCGTTGCTTGGAAGTAATAGTATTAGTATTTTTTGATAAAGATATATAATATTTTAACTTATTAACTAAGACTGTAGCACATGTTTCTGTATCATTTACACTTAAAATGTCATCCCAATTTTCAGTGGTTAATAGACCCTTTAATTTCTTATAATCAATTTTGGTACACAACAATTTATTATTATTGCTAGTATTGCTCGTTTTTTTATCATTATCGTTCCCAAGTTTCATTATTAAAGCAGTTGAATAGTGATCAGTTATTTCCGTTTCAATTATTATCATATGAACCATATTTATTGTAGATGATCGATGATGTTTTATAAAAAAATGGTCTATACATGTTTCGGCCCCCTTATATATCCTAGTTGGTTTTCTTAAATACGTAGTGAACCCAAACTCAAGAAGCAGCTGCAGATATTCGCTGGTTACAATATTAGTATTTTCAAGGATATTTATATTTATATCCCCAGCAAATACCTCAATTTGACTTATACTTTTCTGCAGAACACTTCTCAGATCCTGCAAAAAGTCCTCCGGATTAGTTGATGGTGGTCGATAGATAGCTGACACGCCACAAAGCACTCCATTTCTTTCATAATCAATTCGAAGAAAGGAATAACCAGATGGAGTTTCAATTTTTTGTATATAATGTTTAATATCACTCTTAACATAGATAAGTACCCCATCATTTTGATTAATTAAACCATAATTATAGTAATGATTATACCCACTTAAAGTATATTTATCAATCTCCATCTGTATTTGCCAAGTTTCCGTGAGGATTATTATATCAAACTGTACCTGAATAGATTCTAAAAATATCAAAAAAAGGTCAAAATTTTTGTTTATGCTTCTTATATTTAAATTGCAAATAGATATTTGATTATTTTGAGAACTATGAATTTCGGTGAATTTTTTTATATTGCAGCTAGTTGTACTCGAAGTGTAACTATTATTTTCATCGAAATCAAAATTTAAATTCATCTTATAATCACTTATAAACATTACAAATTTAGACATAGCTATAATGGTTGTTCCGTGGTATATATTTGATAATAAAATTAATATTTGTTTACATACTAAAAAGATAATAATAATACCGCATACCAGTAATCACGTTTCCAGAACAGAACAGATAAATCACCTATTCGCCACATAACTTTTCCAATTCTATCATGGATCGCACTAACATTTTATTCCCGTCTCTGTTGATGTAGATAGTACCGTCTGACGACCACACATTCTTGAATCCAAACCGCTCTTTGGCTGCATTAAGTATATCCATACGTTGCCTGGTTAAATCTTCCTTAATCACAATCGACGATCCTTTCAGCTTTTTTTTATTGTTGAAGACCATCGCACGATGCCGATAGGTAGAGAATTTAATTAAAATTCCACGTATTGCCTTCCCATCTGTTTTCCGGGCACCAACACGGTGACACCGATCTATATATTCAGGCAATAGCTGTATGCCTAATTGGTTGTTAATAACGTTGAGAGCAACTTTTTCCACATCCTCATTATTCTCTTCCCTAACACCGAACATTCGCACACTATTACGCCGTGAATACTGTTCTAAATTGTCCATTTTGCTCGTTAATTCCGCATTTTCTTTTTCAAGACTCACAACACGTGTTTGCAATAAGTCGCATTTCTCTAATATCTTCTCAAACTTATCTTCCAACTTGTTCACTACAATTTCTGCTACTTTCAACGCCAGGTCATCCAGCTTCACATGGTTTTTAAAGTAATCTTCTACAACCGTTTTTGCACTATTCTTGATATCAGTTATTTGGCTTTGAGTAAAAACCATTTTAGAATAATCACTGATACACTAATATAGACTAGTAATAATAGGTATTTGAGTTCACACGAAGCCAACCATAAAGTACGTCTAGCCTCGCCAACCGCTCATACTCGACTGACGAGGTTCACTTTCAATGTCAATAATCATTTAATAATAAGCGTTTTATAAAATACTTACCTATATACCCATGTTATTATATGTATTGTTTAACATTGCACAGTTTTCATATTAATCAACCATGAATCGCTGTTTATCTTTTTGTTGCACCTATATAACCTAAGGTTAACGTTTTACATATCTGCGCAGACATATAATTGTGCATTTAAGTATATGCCTTCAATAAGGAGGCGACTGACTACTTCATATGCATTCGTCATTGCTTTTCTCATAACTATTGAAAGTCCGAAAAAATTATTTACACATAAATTGTGCAGTATTTTATCTGCTATTTTAAAGTATAGGATAATGTTTACAGAGAAATGCTTAGTTTTAGTGCTATGAACGGAAAGTCTGTAAAAAAAAATTGTTTTTTGCTATTTTCCAAAATCAACTGATTTTCGGCAGTTTTTCAACGCCTCTTAGCGCGGAAACCATATGTCGTACAACAAAATGGTACGAATATGAATTGTAGGAAATTTTCTCGTCTTTATTTTAATATAGAATTATCTTTTGCGTAAAAAGCTTACTTTGCAAGTTATAAGCCAAAAACCAAAAGAAAACTGTGATTTTTAGTGGTTTTTTTTATTATTTCTCATATTTGCCGAAAAAAATTTTGTTAGACAACTTCAGATTCGAGTTCAGCACCCTAAAAACATAAAGTAAGTCACTCAAAACAATTACACCAGAACTTTCCACTTTAAGCTCTTTTTGAACACCATTTTACTGGACTATAAGAATGGCATTTGAGGGACTATTCAATAAACAAAACTACTTTTTCAAATTAGTTTTCAGTAAATCTAGCAACAAACTACGCAATTTCTATAGTAACAGAACATTAATATTGACTTTTTCTAATAAAAATCACATTTGTTTAAAATATTCACTATACCACTAGCGAAAATTGTCGATTATTTTCACTAGTGAAAATTGTCAATATAGTTCATTTTTATTGGCTCAAAGACGTCAAATCTTGTATTTTTATTGGACAGTTTTTGATAGATGACAAGTGAGTTGAATAGTCATAAATATTTTAGTAATATGCATAACCTTCGTACTACAACTAAAGTATGATAAAAAATTAATCTAATCTAGTATGGCTATGGAATTGTTTCTAAAATATGAATGCAACTATGTTTACACTTAAATGTCAAACTTGACATTTGATTTTTAAGTGAGTTATACTTGCATTCATAAATTAGGAAGAATTCGATAGCCGTACTAAATGAGATTAATTTTGGATCATACTATATTATATAAGCGATTTTTATGTAAATTTTGTAGTTTTAGAAATATCTTCCACCCGGCCACATTGCAGGATAGTTAGAATTTGAAATTTTCTATTAAATTATATATCGTATATTAGTTTACAAAGTAATATTATGGAAACCATGAAAAAATTGGAGAATTATTTATCTCATTCCGGATATTTATTTTTATTAATCACCTTTATACCTCCTGACCGGTTTCGAAACCGAACATAGCAAGTTTTGAATTTTTAGTAAACAAATAATATGTAATTAAAGTTCTATACAACCTTATTCTAAAATTCAATTAAATATTTCTAGTAATCTTGTGATATATCATGCTTTTCCTATATTAGGTTTTGATACCGATATCATTTTACATTAATAGTTTCATTTCTAACATCAACATTTCTTTAATAAGCATTTGCGGTAATTGCAAGTAGAATTACATATTCTCATGTAAAGAAAATCAAACAGAACAAACATTTATCTTATTTATACTTCTTGTAATTATTTTTTTATTTCATTGAAAATTACTCCGAGTATCGTGCTATTCGGTCTGTTGACAAACAGTAAATATATTTCCTTAAATATAAGATTTATGAGATCTGTATAAACGTTTTTCATATCATTAAATTTGTTTTGTTTTACCCAATTGTTCTCTATTGCTGTAATATTTTTAAATTTTAACAATAGTGGGCATTCTCAGTTTTTATGTAAATGAAATCTGTCTCGTAAAAGCCATTACTCAAATGCTCATGGTTGCATTAGATAGACATTGATCTCTGCTTCCTTTTTAACGCCGTCATGAACAGGTACTTAGTGATTGATTGATTTTCAAATTGTCACACTGCCTGCGTTACTGTTACCTTGGCGATTTAAAATTTTAATACATTAACTTGATATTTATTATAAATTTTACTGTCGATATAAGTATACCTGTAATATATGAATGAAAATGAAGCTACTATTCAAACTTTTTTGTGAGATCAGGAAAAAGCAATACAGTGCTTTTAAAATTATGCAGTCTTTCATTTTGCAGTTTCTAGAATTATAATTGGGGTGATAATTAATGATTTTTTGTTAATTCATATTGGGTAATCTGCACAGAACAATTTTTGCATGTCGATATTATCACAGACTTTCTGTCCTGTATCGGCAGATTACAAATTAGTTCTGTCAGATGTATCTATTCACTATAATAGCAACAAATGGTTTTACATAATTTAAATAAATGGACAAAAAATTCAGATCAAGTGAAATGAAATGAATATTTGATTTTAAACCATTTTTCTAATAAGCGTGGTTTCCCACTTGTTATTTTAGTCTACTTAGAGGTTTCTTAAGATAAATCTAAATACACGCTTGCAAATCTAATCAGTTGAATTAGACACAATATACATATAATTCATAAATAACGAGTTTAACGTTTTGTACACGTTTATTACAAGGAAGAAGTCTAATATCACAGAAACTGAATAATTTTACCTACTGAGCCAACTGAATTTATTTACGAATATTATACACCTTGCCACATGATAAATTCTAACAACTTTGTGACCTTACTCTATTACGCTTAAAGACCGACGGAAACTATTTACGTTCGTGAAATCCATTTAAACGATTGTCTTATCTTATGTCTTAGAAATATGTAGCTTGTAAAAACATAGAATGATGTATGACATGTAGGTTTATGATAGATGGACAAAAAATATTATAAAATATTATCAGTAAAAGGCAGCATGTTGCTAAAATTAATTCCATTCATTTTTTCCATACGAGGGCGGTTCACTAATTATTGTCCCTAACATAGAAGCCAATACCTGAGAAGAACGAAACAATTTTATTTTTCAACATAGTCCTCTGAAAGGTTAATACATTTTGTTTAACGGTGCCGAAGTGCTTGAATCCCTTTGGAAAAAAATCTGTGTTTTCTTCCGCCAACCACTCATTTACCGCCGTCGTTCCTTCTACGTCATCTGAAAAATGGGTGTCCCGAAGGTATTCTTTTAATTTTGGGAATAGGTGGTAGTCACTGGGGCCCAGATCTGGAGAATAAGGAGGCTGTTCAAAAATTTCAAAGCCGGTACTGTGAATGCCAGCCATTGAAACACAGCTTTTGTGGGCTGACGCGGTGTCTTGATGGAAGAGCACACCTCGTCTCAACTTTCCTATCCTTAATTGCTTTACAAACTTTGTGTAATATTCACCTCTTATTGTGTGCCCATGTGGTAAATAATCTACGAAAATAGATTCTTCAAAATCCCAAAAATTTCTTGCCATGATTTTGCATGCAGACGAAACAACAGGAAATTTTCGGAGAGGAAGGGGAATCCTTATGCCGCCACTCCATGCTTTGGCGTTTTGACTCAGGGTCAAAGCGATGAACACAAGTCTCATCCACTGTAATGGATTTTTCCAAAAAAATTATCGGGGTCTCTAGTAATGATCGCCAAATTGCCGCTGCTGTAATTCGGCGGATGCGCTTTTGATCTGCCGTTAACATCTTTGGCACCCAACGTGCTGAGAGTTTTTTGAAACCCAATTCACCCTGCAAAATTTTTTCAACACTCTCAACGGAAATGCCACATGTCACTGCAATAAATCTGACTATAACTCTTCTGTCATTCCGTACCATATCATGGGCCAAATTAATATTTTCTTTGGTAACCACAGTATTTGACGGTCCTGCACCTGGTGCATGTTTACAGGACTCCCTCCCCAGTTTAAAATCTCGTGACCAATTTTTAATAGCATGATATAAAGGCGCAGAATCACCCAATACTTCTGTTATATCTGCGGCGATAAGCCTTTTTTACAGGGGTATTTTATCACAGCTCCTTTTTCAATTGTATCCATGTTAACAAAATTACAAACACCTTAAGAGTCTTGAATTAATATTTTGTATATGTGGAAAAATAAATGAATGCTATTTTACATACACTACCGTCAATAAATGATACTTCGAATGACAATAATTTTTTATTTGTCGGTCAATGCCAACTATGTTAGGAACAAGAAATGATGAACTCCCCTCGTATTAGAGATAATGAAAATTTGCGTGTTCACATCGATGTATAACTCATTTTTTCGCAAAACAGAATTCCTTAGAAGGTTTTTCGATTTAGAAATTTCGGAAGAAAACATTTTATTCGTTTGTAAGATCTCTATATATTTAATCGATGGGATTTAAGCGCGCATTAGTTTAAAGCATTAGATCGATTAATATACACATTATTTATTTTACTATTGCACAATAAATAAACCAATTCTTTCAGAATAAAAAATGTAACAATAAGCAATGCTTTGAATATTCTGAGAAACAGTTATTAGCATTTTGAGCCCTATATCGCGGACGACCAAACAAGGGTAAGAAAGCCCTACTTATTCAATAAGGTTTCAACTTACATACCTCTTACCTATACTTAGGTGACTATTATTGCTTTTTCGATGTTTTTTATGTTCCGTGTACTTGGTATAGTTGAAATAATAACCACTGAAATTGTTCGTGTATTGTGTTGAACGAATTCGAAAGTTCTATGCAAGGGGCAACAATTTATTATACGTACCAAAAAAACAACAAAAAAAACTACAGCAACACCAACAAACAGAACAACGGTAAAGTGGCCTTCAGAAAGTATATTATATTTACTGGCAAGCTAAATTACAAAAGTTAGAATTTATGTGACTTTTCAAATTGGACATTTACTTTTTCAAATTTGGTTTGCCTAAAATATATTTTGAATATATTTTTATCATTCTTTGTTTCACAATAGCACCATGTAATCGAAAAATATACCAATGCCTCAATGGATATTACTTATCTCTAATTTAGTTTTTATAGTTTTTTCAATGCTTTTATGTTCAGTTAGAATTAGATTATGTATATTACTTAAAATGTTTCTTTAAAAGATATGAACATACTATGCGTTATAGTTTTTAAAAATAAAGTATTTTGAAACTAAGAAATGTAAAAATTGCTACTGCTTCTACACTATCATATAAATATTGTTGTAACTTATAACAGTAGAGGTTGATCTTTGTGTGAACGTTGTGGAAAATTTCACGTTGCAAGTGTATAGAAATTAATTTGAATATAGAGATTGTCAAATATTTATAAACACTGTATACAATCCAGCTGTTATATAACCATACAAAATTACATTTTTTATTAATTCATGTAATATTGAATATGGGATCAAACAGCAAAAATGCAGCAGGATATTATTATATATTGAAAATACAAAAAAAGCTTTAACATGGTACTAATACTCTGCTGCAGCAGGAAATCATTATAATGACTATAGACATTTTGTCTAATTTTTAAATCAACAAAACTGATATGTTTAGAAAAATTAATGTTGTATAAGATATGAATTCACGAAGTAGTAATATGTGTGTCTATAAGATAACCAATCAAGCAACATTAATAATCAACCGAACAATATAGCCCAGTGGCCAGGTCATGAAAAGGGGTGGTTACCTTGCAAAGGGTTATGTAGTTTTGGATTTTGGATATGTTTTATGTACCTAGACCCTTATTAAAAATCCAAGTTTTTTAATTTGGCACCCCTGTGCGCGCGTCAGTACGACCACTTTTGTGTCACTTTTTTCGGTTTTTACTCGATAACTCTTTCCTAGTGCGTTCTACAAAAAAAAACATTACCTCTACCTTCTTATAGAGCACAACATTTGCTACAATTCACTCTAATAAAAAAAAATTCTAAACCTCACAGTTACCAAAATAAAAAGCTTCAAAGCCCATTTTTTTTCAAAAGTTAGGGAAAACTACCACAAAAACACAGTGTCCATCATCTTAACGGTTTATTGGTACAATTTAAAGACAAAATGAGTAATACTTTGCAGCCATGTGATAGATATGTGTATAAAAAATTACAAATAAGACCACAATACATGGAATCTACATATAGTGCCCGCCAAAAAGTCGGCATAATATGGGAAACATTTTAATTTTTGATTTTTCAACAAAACTTTTTACTTTAATAGTTTGTGCTTGTCTAAAAACCTATTAGCCCGTATCATATACACTGAGTGATTTTTACTTGTTTAGAAAATGGAGTTTTTCGAAACTGTCAAAATCCGAAAAGTGCTATTTTTCGGAAATACAGTAAATAAGATTTCAATGACATTTTTTACAGTGTGTTTTTCTTAGCTAACTGAATTATCTCAAGGCCATCAAACCCCTATTTTTTTTTTAACTTTAGCTAAAAACTAATTTTTCAATTTTAAGAATTTTTCAAAATTTCACATATCAAGACTTAAAATAAAAATTCAATTTTTTTTATGTGAACACTTTAAAAATTTATAATTGGAAAAAATAATATAAAATGTTAATTACTTCTTTAGATTTTTTATTATTTACCGAAAATTAGTATGTTTGCATAATTTATACGATTTTTATGCAAGACGCTTTTTAGGGGAAACATTTTTCAGTTCTAATCAATATCTGTTTAAATGGCTTCTAGAAACTCTATTCTACCCCTGTTAATTAATTAATTTTACAAAAATCCTCTAAATGTTCTTTTACAGTTGTCTAAATGAGGAGATTTTTTTTATCCAATACAAGTTCTAAAAAAAATTAGATAACTGTAAAAGAACATTTACAGAATTTTTGTAACAGTAATTCATTACTAGGACTAGATTAGAGTCTTTTGAAGCCATTTAAATAGACATTAATTAGAAGTGAAAAATAATTCTCCTAAAAAGGGCCTTGCATAAAATACGTAAAAATTATGAAAACGTTACTTTTCGGTAAATAATAAAAAAATCTTTTATTTATTTATATTATTTTTTCTAATTGTAAATCTTTAAAGTCTTCACGTAAAAAATGAACTTTCATATTAAGTCTTGATATGTGAAATTTTGAAATTTAAAAAAAAAATTAAAAATTAATTTTTAGCTAAAGTTAAAAAAATAGGGGTTTGCTAGCCTTGCGATTGCTTAGTTAGCTAAGAATAACACACACTAAGAAAATCTCATTGAAATCTTACTTAATTTCCGAAAAATTGCACTTTTTGGATTTTGACAACTTCGAAAAACTCCATTTTCTAAATAAGTAAAAATTACTCGGTATATATGATAGGGGCTAAATAGGTTTGTAGACAAGCGCAAATTATTGACCTACAAAGTTTTTTTGAAAAATCAAAAATCAAAATTTTTCCCATATTATGCCGACTTTTTGGCGGACACTGTATATGTATATAAATTAGCTCAAGCAATAGGTACATTATCAAATAAGGAGTACATACTGAGATGGATTGCTTTGAAAGCTCCACTTTGAGTTTGCTATTTAATTGATATGGTTTTTAAAATGTAATGTAAGACTTAAACTGATTAAAATAATTGCTGGATTGTAATTTTATTTTTACTTTACTCAAAATAAATAGTATTATGCCCTCTTCTTCCTCTATGTCGTTTATAATAATCTTAGGAACATCCAGGCATGATTGTCCACAGAAATTATTACGAGTAATAGAGCAAATCAAACCAGCCTTTCTGCAGCTGCAGGCCTTAGCACACACACCCTTCCTTACGTTGGCAAAACATAGTCTGTAGCAATGAATCTGGTGCAGCGTTTTCTGTTGTTTTAATTGGAGTCAGTTCTCACCTGCCTGTCGTTCAGCCACAATCTAAAAGGATCAAAGGGTTCTTTTCCCTGTCCACCAATGTTTGGACTTGATGATAGATGCGTAATGCGTGATATCGGGCTGCATCTTGCGGTGGTGGCAGTCTGGAAAGCTGAAACTTGCTTTTATTCACATATTTTTGAAAAAGCCGACAGTGTAGAGGTAGACCGTCAAAAGTTTGAGCATTCATGTCCCCACCATACAAGGCTACGAAAAATTTTTCACCTGCTTATCCAATTTGGTCTGAAGTAGCTTCTGACTCTCTGAATGCACTTACTGCTTCAACTAAATTAGGGTGCTTCTGACGAACACTGCAAAATTTGATTTGTCCATGGCCAAATGGGGCCGATGTAGTGTCACAGCCACTTTAAGCGTGACGAAATAGAATCTCTTGTGGATCATATCTGCATGAGATTGATGAATAGAAGTAGGCCAAACGTCAGTGGAATAAATTGTTTAAAAAAACATGTTTTTCTGTTTTTCGTTAGTTTTTTACCTTTGAATCTCGGTATTTCTGTAATTATGAGGTTTAGACAAAAATGTTATGAGAGTAAATTATAGAAAATGTTGTGCTCTATGAAAACTGGTAGAACGCACCGGTAAAGAGTTATCGAGCAAAAACCGAAAAAAGTGACACAAAAGTCGTACTGACGTGCGCACAGGGGTACCAAATTAGAAAACTTGGATTTTTAATAAGGACCTAGGTACTACGTACAACATATCCAAAATCCAAAACTACTTAACCTTTTGCAAGGTAAAATGTACTTGGCCAATGGGCTAATACTCTTTTCAATGAAACAGCTTGATAGAGAGGATATATTTTTTAACACCACTTCTATACTTTCACCATTAAATTGTCTTTATGTCTTACATCGTAGTTTTTGATAAGTTTTGTAAACCAAAATTTGAAAGTTTCCACGCTTGGTTTCTCGAAAAAGTTAGCCTTTTAGACTACATTTCCCATTTTTTTCGATCCCATTTCGAATTGTAATATTTTACTCGTTTGTTAATAGAATCTCGAATCGGCACAGTAGAATTTTCCAGAAATAATATGGGGATTGCATTTATTTGAGAGCAGAAACAGTCCACTTGAACACAATAGTCTTGACAGTAAGCTGCACAAATTGGTGTTATAGTTGGTTTAGTCGACCTTGCAAAATCAAACTAAGCAATTACAGCCTTATGAGAGATTAAACTTATTTTACATCGACTTATTCACACCTAGGAAAACTTGTTAACTGCCAGGTACCGACCTTAATACATTCTACAAAGAATGTTCACGATTTCAACTGTTAATCCCTACTTATTTAAAAGTTGCCCAAGGCAATTGTAAAGGATCGACCGAACAGACTATACTGTTCTCAACGCTTTTTGTCAATATTGCTGTTGTCTCTGTTTAAATTGTTTTTTTCTACTCACTTTATAGAAAGTCGGCTTATGCCCCCTAATTTTAGGAAACCTTGGTTTTACTCATTCTGGGAAGTCGTAATTTTTCATATGTAGGACGTTGTTATCGGTTTATCTCCATTCATGAAGGTTTTGGGCTACATCTACGACTTCTTTGAATTGTAGTTTTGTTAGCTACTTCACTTAGTCAAGCAAGTCATCTGGTTGGCAAGCATCCTCGTTACATGCCCAAAGTACTTTAGAATTCTCATATTAATTTTGTTAGACAGACGTTTTTGCATATGTAGTTAATTCAAGGCTGATATATTTGTTCGTGTAGCTGTCCATAGTATACGCATCATGCGTATCTCGAATACATCAAATCTTCGTCGGTCAGCTATTTTAGTGTCCATGTCTCCTACGTATACATAAATATGGAGAGGATTAGTATCTCTACTAATCGGATCTTTGCGTTTTACGTTATATATCCTTCCATATTTTTTGTAATAGCATGTTTTTGCAATTTGTATTCGTCTTGTTATTTCGGGGTATGTGTTCCCTTGATTTGAAATTCTATCCAAGATAGTAAAACCTTACTTCATAGCTCTCCATATGTTGTAGATCTGTTCTATTTTCTTTAGATCTGTCGATTACCATAATTTTGGTTTTGCTCCTATTAAGTTTTAGCGTTAGGACCTGACTCTATTGGTCTAATCTCGCTAGAGTTCTTCCATTTTTTCTAAGTCAGATTGTTTATTTTTCTCCCACCTATCGAGACGCCGCCTTGCTATAGCAGTTTTTATCCAGGATTATAAAATTTTCCCCACCACATTCGTATGTTGCAATCATAATTTTTGACAGTTCCAAAAAGTTGGCGACGTATGTCACATTTGACATTACATTTGAATTTTCAAAATTTGATTTCTTGTTGAAACTTACTGTGCTATTATATTATCATCATTTATTTCTTTTGCTGTTCTCTTTATTTGTTTGCGTTCCCTGTTACTTAATTTAGTTGAGTCTATTTTGGTTTATACTGCATGGAGAGCTATACAATTCCCAATGCCAGAGACTTGTGATGAACTTATTTGAATAGGCTAAACTGCAGAATCCGAGGTACATTCTCCTCCTTTTATTAGCTTCTCTTGGAAATTTAGTTATGGTTACTAGAGAAACGTGGTTAATAATAATTAATATTAACAACAGGAGGGGAATGTTCCCCGGATTCTGCATTTTTCCCTTAGAATATATTTCTCAATGGATGCAACTTGATTCGCCAGAAATGCAACGAACCACAAGAATGTAATCCTCGTGAGGTATGTTTATAGTGTAATAATATGTTTAAAATGTATCTAATATAGCTTCTGAATTTAGAAAATTGCATCTAGGCAGTTGTCAAAGCATAAACTGGTCTCTGATTTTTCAATACAACTTGAAATAAAGAATACAGTTTACGAACTGTATGAGGCCGGAGAACATATCACTTTAAATTCCTTACCAGATAAATGAAAGCTCATTAGCATTACATATTTTTGGAAATAACTGACAAGTTTAGGTCTCAAGTATAAAAAGGAAGATAACAGAAGAGCTCTTTGCGAGTAGCCACATATTAGGGACGGGCGCATGACTGGAAAACAGTCGGGTCACGCCGTGTCACGGCGGGTCCCGTTGTGAACGTGAGTAATATTTGAAAATCGGGCCGCGAACGTGAGTGAAAATTTCCAAGACGTTTCACGTTAATTTCGAGTTAAATATTTAGTAACGAATAAAAAACTGCAGGGTGCCCCGCTTCCCGACGGTTTAAGGACGTTTCGCCCCCGGCGTTTCGCCCCCGACCGTTTCGCCCCCGCCGTTTTGGCCCCAGCCGTTTCTCCCCCTAACGGTTTCTCCCCGAACCGTTTCGCCCCTGAACCGTTTCGCCCCCGAAGTTTTACCTCTAGCTTTAGCCAGCTTCAGCTGTTTCCAGTTGCACCACGAAGAGGTAGCTAGTAGGATTTCTGCAACTGTTTTTATTTATTTTTAAAAAAAATTTTTTGGTATTTGTGTGAAGAATAAATCTTTTAACATCTATATCCCGACGTGCAACCGGAATAAATTCAAACAGTTGCACGCAATCCCACGCAAGTAATCAATAACTTGACGATTTTCAAAATCTTCAACGATTCTTTACACACGAGCTGATATTGCGACATACTTTTTATTTCTTGGATTTTCTTGATTTCCAGCAATCAGTTGTATTATTTCCTAGTTATGAAATATGAAGTGATTAGCAAAATTTCAGGTAATGGTTTTATAATAGGTCAATACAAATTCCTATTGATGTTAAAAGATCTCTTTTTCTTTATATGTATCTACTATTTCGTGGTGCAACTGGAAACACCTGAAGCTGGCTACAGCTATAGGTAAAACTTCGGGGGCGGAACGGTTCGGGGGCGAAACGGTCGGGGGCGAAACGGTCGGGGGCGAAACGGCGGGGGCGAAACGTCCGTACCCCCTTCCCGACATATGGAAGATCTAGAGCTGGAACGGGAGGTCATGGTGCTTCTGTGTGGCAGCCTGCAGCGACGGAGCTTCGCACTTGTGTTGTGTTGTGAATATTGTGTCTACAGTCAATCGCGTATCTGCGTCTATAGGCGACCAAGTAGAACTTTCTTTCATTTCCTCGGACGTAAAAGTACTTTTAAACCAAAGAATTTAAGTGTTGCGTAAAAACATATACGTACTTTCTTGTACTCTCATCAGTAAGTGAAACGTCAATTCCAATAACAGCTTTTGCTATTAAAAGTAATGTCTTTGAAGACGGTTGCAAGAAACGTTTTTGCGGGAAATAAGTATTTATCCCTTGTTCTAAGCTACTGTAGTTAATCTTCATTTATTTCTGTTTGTGTCTACTATTCTGATTGCTATTTTACTCACAATCGGTTTCTGTCATTATTTATTTAATTAGGTAAGTTTCAAATAATACGTATTTTTATCTCAGTTTAAGAAGTTACTTTAACAAAGGAAACTGCGACGCTGTTGCTAGGTAACATGACAAGTTCATTGAAAGATTTTCCCGGCTAGCTGGGAAAGTAAAGTAATGACTCGCTTTCCTACCGATTTAAAGGTTAGAAACGTAGATACCTATTATTAACCGATTGTGAGTAAAAGTTTATAGGTGACACGAGCTTACGTCTGTACTACTATAAAGGATAATGTTTCACAGGGTTTCTCATGAATCCCATTTGGAATGACGTGGGGTTTTTGGGATGTGGCTCCAGAAAGTGTTTGAAAATATTCCCCAAATGCCATTTAATAATTCCATATTTCTATTTTAAAACTTATATGACAACAAACTGTAGAAATATGGAAATGTTTGCCCATTTAACTATTTTAATGAAATACCATTGAAATAAATAAAATACCTGAAAGCGTATGACAGTTATTTAGTAAAGCAACATTTTTTATATTATGTATATGAATAACAAATATTTAGAAAGAATAAGTATAACACTTTTAATGTTTTTTATTGTATCGCGCCCATTACGAGGAGCAACAATTTGGGAAACGCTGATTTATAGTGAAAGTTTATATGATCATTTCTCCAAAAAATTGCGAAAAATATTTTACAATATTCATAAAACACTTTGTACAAATAGACACTTAAAAAATTCTCTCCTATTTCTTTAACTTAATAATAATAATAATAATAATAATAAAAATTTTAATTCCTCACATGTAGAAGCACGCGATGTTTGAACACATTTATCAGTTTACTAACTAGTATTTTACGTAATCTTCTGTTTAGATCGCACTGCATGCAACCCCTCCGTGAAGAACATTTTGCAGCAATTACGAATTCATTTCCTGCTTTAGCAACACAGGAGCTCAAAGCGGCATTTACCTGTCACTGTGCATCTAACGTTGTGCTAATGGGATTAATGCGGCGACGTACCTTTGATGGTATTACATAACCACAATTTCTGACTTAATGGCTAGTAAATTTGTTAATGCATAAGTACTAACCGGTGGTTTTCTCCTGTGGGAGCGATGATCAACACAGGCCGAACCATGCATGTAAACGGAGTCCGTGTCCGCTCCCGTGGATGATTCCGACCGCGGCCGCCTCCAGTCCTCCAGGTCGACTGTCGCACACGCGTTGTTGGCCTCTTCGCTACACACGAACACACTGGTTCATAGTGAGTTATTATTATAAAATTTCATAAATTAGCAGCTGAACACAAAGAGCAACCAAACAGGAAATTATACTGTAATTGTCGAGGGTGTTTGATCTCCAAGCTTCAGGGGCGGGATTACACCAATTGCAGCGTCGTGGAAAATGAAAACGATTACGAGACACATTACTTTGGCTAAACATAACTTGTTACTACTGTCTACTGCTAAACTGCTAATAGCAACATAAATTCTGCCGTTTGTTTTTAGAGGATGCAGGGTGGCCTAAAAATTACCATCAACTTTTAAAGGTATATTGTGTGGGCTAAACAATTCATTTTAGGAAGGCATGCATTATCAAACGATTATTTACTGAGCTAATTACGAGTAAATGATGGCTACAAATACATTGAAAGATTATATTTAAGCAATAAGTCAACAAACCCTATAATTTGACAGCTTCCTCGTTCGCCAGATCTTAAGAATATTATTTACTTACATTAAAAAAGAACGATGGGGAGGAATTACGACAACCAATTTTTAAACAGCTTATAATGAATTTAATATACCGAGTGTTTCACTTAAGGTGCGAACATTGGGAAATAGAATATACGCAGATTCCTGGCTTTCCACTTGAATTGATAGTATTGATAGTGGTATCAATCAAAACAGAAAAAATGCGCTTAATTTGATACTACTTTACTGGAATTTGTTTCTTGTTTAAGATAGAAATAGCTTAAAACTGTAATAAATGTTTTGCACTATATTTGCAAGAAACAGACCAGCCATGATCAAATTTGTTTATGCCAAAATAAATGTTATTCTAGAATCTAGAATATAGATAGAAGGAGGATGATTTTTAAAATCATCTTAAATATACAGATTCTATAACTCTTACTGCTGAACAGAAAAATACATACACACAGAATCAAGAGCAATAGGAGTACATTTTAATAAAAAAAAACTAAGTTTATGACTAATATAAAAGAAAATTGAGATATAACTGTAGATGAAGTTCCTAGATCAAGTTAAAAAATACATATACGTTTAACAAATTATAAAAGAGGGAAATTAAAAGAAGAATGAAACTACAGGACGAGTCAATATTCACTCCCCAGCTCTCGTATATGTGTTCTACAATTAAAAATAAGACAAAAATAAAGAATACTAAAATCCCGAAAGCGAAGCCGTTTTCAGCTGAAATTGAAATAAACAATATTTTTAAAGTTTCGTTTAATCTCATTGAATTCAAATAGAAAAGATACTCCTTTACAATAACGTTCATCTATGTTTTTTCAACACAATGGAGCGCCTGCACATGCTACGTTACAAGTGCGAAAAATTTTGAATCGCCGTTGTCCTAATAAATGGATTGGACGGGGTGGACCAATAGCGTGGCCACCCTGGTCTCCCGACTTAACTCCAATAGATTTTTAGCTGTGGGGATACATAAAAGAAAAGGTTTATTTTACTGAGCCTGCCGAAGCGAATGACTTTATTGCCCCAATAGCAGAAATAAATGATGATAATTTCAATTTTGTTGCCAGGAACTTTACTCATAGGTTACATGTGCGTATTAACGAAAATGGTAACATTTTTTAGGGTTTCTTAAGGAATTGGATGTTTTGCTGATGTTTATCTCGACCCAGATAGTTTTATTTTTTAATATCTTAAGTTTTCTCTTGTATTTGAATTTGTTGATATTAAACGAAACTTTAAAAACATTTGTTTATTTCAATTTTACTTGAAAACGGCTGCGTTTTCGGAATTTTAGTATTCTTTATTTTTGTCTTATTTTTAATTGTAGAACAGATATCCGAGGGCTAGGGAGTGAATATTGACTCACCCTGTATATGAATAGCTTATTAAAACGCAGGAAGTTTTATTAATACTTGAAAACTAAAGTATACAGCCAGCGTTCTCACAGCGATTACGTATGTTGCTCAAACTTGGACGGATTAGCAGAATGTCAACGTGCTATGGAGAGACAAATGCTGAACACCACGCTAAAAGATAGAAAAAGGAAACAAGTAGTAATATTGAAATGGAGTTATGCGGACAAGATTAAAAGACAACCAATAAATTTCAGCAGTTTTAGATTGCCGCACATTGTTAAGGCAAAGAAAAGAAGAAAAATGGACGGCATTCAAAAATACGCAGAATTACATTGAGAACTAAGAATAGGAAACAGAGTAAAATTAAGAAAGATTGGGAAAGCCTACATTCAAAAATGCATCGATGAAGGATAGATTCATAAATTTAAGTGTATAAAGCTTTGTTGACCTATCTTTAAAAAAACATATTTTTTGCTTTGATTTTTTAACATGTTCTCAAGGTTTGGGATGATGATAATTTGGGACAACCTTTACATATTACAGTTTTATTGGTTCTAATATTTCTCAACTGAAACTACATTAATTTTGCACAAGTAGGATGTCAGCCCAAGTCTTATTGTCTGTTAATAGAACAAAGTAATTAGTTAGTGATATTCTTGTTCGAATTACTTAACTAGAAAGTATCTATAGAATATGCGTTAATACTAAAAGGTGCAAACATCTGGTGCGAGTTATGTAGAGCAATTTTTCACGCCAACGCGCTTGTCGCACAGTTGCACCAACAGCGAATTCATTTACATGCAAACGAAAGTCAACTTTAAGCTAATAACACATAGATGCGAAATAATTTGCATTATTATTGCTTTGTTTTCCGACTTAAATCTAATCAAAAACTTTTTAATAGAATGCTGGCTGCATGTCTAGTTATTAACATATTAATTATTCAACCTAACACATCAACATTTTAAATGAATTATCATGCAAAATCGGCCAGGAAGAAACTATTTTAAAATTACTCAGTTCATCCAGCCTTCAATCTAGTAGGCTTTACGACCACTGGCATTGGTGAGAGGAACGAGTTAGGGAACACTTACTTTTAGTTTAGAATTGACTACAATTTCTTATTTATATATAAATGTATATAGGTATTATATGCATAGTTAACATAAAAAATATTGCTATGTGTTGCAGGTTTAGACTAAGGTAAGACATGACTGAACTTTCCGACAGCAAATAGAAGACTGTTCTGCAAAATGAAATATAGGAAATTAGACAATACAATTTATTTCCTTCCGTTTTATGTTTAAATATTAGAAAATTGTACAGGAAATTAGAAAATATAATTAGTGCTACGCGATTATAAATAGGCAGAGTAGAGACTTGAGTGAGTAGAGACTCAGCGAATTGAAATTCATTTGACTCAAATTTAAAAAATGAAGGAATACTATGCGATGTACCTATAGATAAGGTCTGTTACTTTTTTTAAATAAACTGGAATAATGAAATATATTTCTAAAAGTCAATCTGCAGTTGAGGGAATAGTTTTCCCTGAAAATACAAATACAAACCATATGTCATCACCTAAATACTACAATTTTGTGTTCAAGCTACTTTTTCAACATAAAGATGCAATTTCCGCAATTATTTGTTATATATTTAATTAATAATTTTAATTAAAATTGTAATCAAAGGAGAATCTGTATATTGTAAGCAACTGTTAATGCATAGAAATATTTTACTTTAATTGCTACAAGTTAAACACTAACTTTCTAAAAGATGTTGACATAGCTAACAACTCAACAACCACTTCAAATAACAGCCAGGGATTAATTTTAAACCGTGAAAATAAAATATCTTATTTGAGTACAAATTCTGAATAATATATAATTTGAAGCCTACTATACACTGCGTTAGGATTTCTTTTTAAATCTGTTTTTGTATGTAATGGAACTTTCCTTATACATATATCGAATTAATAGAAATCTACATATAAAAGTTTGTACTTAAGAATTGTGTACCTGCTTTTATAACTAGGCGACGGCATAGATATATATTTTAGGAATGCCAGAAAATAACTTTAATTTAAAAGAATGGAAATGTCATAATTTCCAGGAATCTATCACGTATTTGCTTCTCAGATAGTTCTAAGTACATTAGGGATATGTACCAGAAGTAATTTAATTGCCAGGCAACGATTGCTGTTTCTGACTTTTCGATAACTCGTAATATAATTGCAGACACAAGAGCACTCGAAAGAGTTTCTTCTCCCCTAGCTTTAGCGATAACTTTAGTCAATACCGTTATCTGATTTAATGTATCGGGGTAGAATGGAGCAGCTCTATCAAAACCTATGTATACATTCTTTTCTACTAAAATGCGGTGCAGTCTCCCACTTCAGGAGTATTTGTATTTGCCGTTCTATGGAAAATCTAATATATAAGTTAGATAGATATCGAGTCAGCTGTGAAAACCCTGGTAACACAAAGCACGTTTCACTGTGCTAGCAGCAAGAAAGTTAATTAGGACTGACTTTGAATGTCCTGAGTCATGTTGGCAATTAATACTTCAATGTCAGAATTCTAACAGTAGAGACAAACAAGCGAGATTGTGTATTAATTTGGAAACATATTTTATTACTTTTAAAGCCTCTTCTACGATCAAAGGACGCCTTTTTGAAAACTCGGTTGAAAGAAATTAATGATCGCTTGTTTTACTGTTTATTAAATATTTTTTAAATTAATATGCGATAAAAATTAAACCTTTAAGTGCTGATTTAGCATATGAATTTTTACGTATTTTCTTAACAGAGTAGAGCATGTTATCACAGTTTCTGCTGACATTACTGTTCACTATTTCAGAATTTTAGCAAATAGTTGATTGTAAATGGAAGTAGCTGTATGCTAAAAAAAGTCCTTTAGTATCATTCAAGCAATAATTGCACTTTATAAGGCCACTCCGTAGATTATCTAAAGTAAACCTATATGTAGATATCGAAATTACACTAGATTTGCTGGTAATAGTAAATGATAAATATGTTTTTCTTTAATCGCAAATTGGAATGATTCGTCTGATTAAAACGTTAATAATCTGACTTTTCAGGAAACGTTTCTATCCGTTATGAACAAGGAATTAAAAAAAAATAAATCCGAAACTTATCTTTTATAGCACCACGATAACATTATTACTCTAGAGAATATTATTACTAACGAAAGACATTTTAAAACTAATCTTGATCACTCCCTATAAATGACTTTATTTTATACTGTATTGAAAAAAATATTTCAGGTTAGGAGTAATTTCCTTTAAAAACTAATGACGTATTTCTTAAGAACAACAGATTCTGTGAAGAATTCGGAAATAAATAAAATAGAAAATATGGAAGTGGATTAAAAACAAAAAAGGCAAACTGTTAAGTTCGAATGAAGAAATTGAACACACGTCGCTAGAGCATTTCATTGAATTACTAGGCACAACAAATCCGCATGTAAAACACCATCAAGAAATATAATTAAAGAAAATAAAAACTCTACTGTAAAAACTAAAAACAGGAAAATCAGCGGAACAAGATAATATCCGAATTTTTGAAGTGCATAGACGAAGACGGCATACTATCATTGTTTCATAAAATGATAAATTTGGCATGGAACACAAGGAAAATACCAAAATAGCAGTAAGTGTGCCTCTGCATAAAAAGAGGGACGACATTAGACGTGAATATTGTCGAGGGATTCCCCTATTAAGTATACCATTAAAAGTGTACGAGTGATTGAAAAAGTATGAAGAACATTAGTGAAGGGGTTTCTCGATGAACAGCGAGGCTTTAGATAGGTAGAAAATGTTGTTGAATACAACAGAAAGCTATATATGGGTGCAATTAACTTGGCAAAAGTGTTCGATAGCAGCCAAGAGAAGAAATCTAGTAAATGCTGAAAAACGAGAGGTGTCTAAAAAAATTAAAAAAACATCAAGTGTATATACACAGAAATAAAAAAACAGGATACGTCATACAAAAGTGTGAAACACGGAAATTGTTGTTTATAATATTATAGAGGAAATTGTAGAAAAACTTACGGATCCATTATCGGATACAAACAACGACAACCTGTAGTAGTAAAATAATTGTTATATTACGACTTCATAGTTTTTGGAAATAGTCATGAAATTTTACGACTGAATTTGAGAACACCGAGGTAGTTGCAATACAACATGAAAATAAATGTAGAGCATACTGAAGTAATGATCATTTCTAAAGTGGAGAACATTAATCCAGAATAGAACAAGGTTAAACAAACAAACGTTGATATAGAGCTGTCAATCAAGCAAGATATTTAAAAATAAGCAGCAAGCCTGCGAGGTAAAATATCTGGTGATAGGGTGAGTAGGAGAGACAGAACTCGTTACGAGGCAATAATAACTAACTTGCAAGTGAAAAACTAGAAACAAGAGAGAGAAAGCAACCGGGCTGATTTGATCACATGATAAAAATAAAAGAAGGTCGAATATTGAAAACAATATGGAAGTGAAAACAGTAGGGAAGAAATCAAGAGGGTGGTCAAGAAGCAGATAGAGTTGAAAAATTAGGAAAATAGTACAGAAAAAAGGGAACAATTAGTTACAAGCCAAAACAAGTGTCAGAGACAGGAAAGAATGGAAAACAGTTTTGTGAAAATCTTCGTCACCGAGAAGTAATAATAATAATAATAATAAACGCCTTTATTCGTCAGTACATACACACAACGAAAGATACATTAACTGCAAAATACTGTTAACTGAAACATTTAAGGCGCTAGTTCAAAAAACAACCGTTGGTTGTTCTCGATCTGCCACTAGACCTTGAAATCGCAAAGAAAACAGAATAAATATTAACGTTATGCATAAACTAACTTAAAACTAGATCCTGTGATGAAATTTCATGGAATTGTTACACGAAAACAATATATTGTAAAAAAAAATAGGAATTCACCTTATATTGAGCAATAAATAACTGTTGGTTGTATTTGCGGTTAAATGTGTGAGAGGAGAGTTTTTAAATTGAGGGATATTGAATTATAAATTTTATCTACTCCTACTGTATAATGGCCATGAATTATGATTCATAATTCAGGGTTTGCAGCCAATAATAAAATTCTATTTTCATAATTCAGTAGTTTGCAAGTTGCAACCAATCAGAAAATCATATTTTCATTATTCAATAGGTTGTAGCCAATCACAAAATTCATTCTTATTATTGAATGACTTTTGAAGTTAACAGCTGTCACAAATATCATAATTTGGAAATATGAACACAAAACTCCTATTGCATAGGAGTAGATAAAATATCGTATTACATTCGCGATTATGGCCATTATTCACCCCAATGACTTGCGCCACGCGCCTTCGGCTTGTGGCGCAAATGTCATCTTCGTGAATAATGGCTGTCATAATCGCTCATATAATAATATACCATTGGATATTTGAAACAGAGTAGTCTCATGAATTGAACTGAAACCTGAAATTAAAGAATGAAGATCAGTACAAAATTATACAAATATGGTGGTCGTTTTTCAAGAATTATTTAATGACAGAGTGTAGCATACTGCAACAATCGTATGTTATGCATATTAAGCCATTTTATATCTTTTTTACGACCGACCAGAAAATATGCAGTTTCTGGAGAATTTTTTCATATAATTGGAAAAATTATTATTATATTATCATTCGGAAAGGGACGTTTAGCCGCGCACCTTTAGGCGCGCATTATTAGGCGTGCGTACGTTTAGACGCCGGAACTTTAGGCGTGGGGACACGTTTCCGCATGGTTTGAACGTATACTGTATTACCTAACTGTAAATAGTTACATAACTACCTCTTTCCTAACAAACGTAGAAATTCGTTATTTATGTTAACTACTCGCAAAATGTCAGCGGTTTTTTCTAAGTCGGAACGATTCCATTTTGAGCGTGTTGAAATTTTCGTGTGGAAACTGAAATTTTGAATATTATATTTTAACATTTCTAAATGATTAATGTTATTATCTTAAACTGTTGTAAAGAGCAGCTGTGCCGTTGTATTAGTAGGTTATCAAATATATAGTCAACGGTAAGAACCTGACTTTAAAAATTGTCTAAAACACACCTTACATATCTCATATCAGTTTTTGACAAAATATATCTACAGAGTGTTATTTTGTAAATGCGTGCTGCCTAAATTTTGGACTGGAATATGGCGAAAAGAAATGTTCACAAAATTCAAAAATTATTTGGAACCAGAAGATGCCTCTTCAAGAAATTGGTGCATGCTGGGTGTTCAACACATGCCATACAAAATTCTAAATTTTAATCAAATAAAATTGCGGAAAATAATATCCTCTAGGTTGTTTAGTGTTCTATATCAGCAGTTTACGTTTATGTCAGTTGACGTAATTTTAAATCAATTTGTTTTTAACACTTTTCTGGGAAAAGTAATAAACTTGACTGCATAGAAAATATATAATCCGCAAAAGAACATTCTTTATTGAAAAACCAAAGAAACATAAGATTGCAATACATTTATAAATCTCAATCTTAATATTTATATTTACTATTAAAAATAGTCCATTTGGTAATTGTGAGCAAGACCTCTAAAATAATCAACAGTAATACTTCTAAAAAACATCATATTTTGCAATTACCTACACAAATTACCAGTTTCTACGTCTGTTTAGAAAAGAGGTCTAGTTACATAACTTATTTGAGCTAGGTAATAAAGCACATTTCAGGACTAATGTGAATTTCATTCATGTGGCGCCTAACTGTCCCTGCGCCTAAAGTTAAGGAGCCTAAACGTACGCGCGTCTAAAGATTTCGCGCCTAAAAGTGCGCGCCTAAAGACGCGCGCCTAAAGGATCGCGCTTAAATGTTCTAGACCGTATCATGATTTTACAGGTTGTGAAGTGCATGAGTGGATGAACAAGATTTCCAGTGTCCCTACTTAGACAGCGGTCGGCAATTGATTACTTTCTAACCGCTGCCACGGCAACCACTTTTCCGCCCGGTTTAAAGTTTAAAAGTTGGTAATAGCTTATTTTCCAACTTTTAAATGTCAGTAATCACCTTACTACATATATGGTTGTGAATATAAGCTTTTGCTGGTCCCTGATGCCTTCGTTACTATGGAAACAAGTTTGTGTTATTGTTTAGATAAGTCAAATAACAGATACTAATATAATAATTTTTTAGAGTTTACGAAAGTGAATTCGCAAGTTTGAAAATGTCGACTCAGATGCCGTAATAGTAATTCACATTACAAGACCGGAAAGTTGTGTTTTGCAGGTCGAACCAAGTAGATTCCAGGGCGAGCTGCAGACGAGCCCTGGAAGCTTGGGGTCATGTATCGTACAATATTTATTTTTTTTACGACCGACGAAAAATTATGCAGTTTCTGGAGATTTTTTTCGCTAGAAAGTAACGTTTTTCCGGTCAAGATCGGAACACGATACATGACCGGAAAGTGTGTTGCAGGTCTCCCCAAACTTGGTTCGACCTGTAAAACACTACTTTCTGGTCTTGTAACATAAATTACTATTAATTTGTGGTAGATTCTATCAAATTTTCTTACTTCATAAATGAACCGCAAAAAAAATTAAACTTGCTGTATTCTGTGTACGAATTCTTGCGTGATGGACTGATCATAGAGCTGAGAACAATAAGAAGAATGGGATAGTACCAATGTTTCGAAAAACATTGATTTTACATGAATTGGTAAGCAATGTCTATGAGGCAAAATAATTTTTAAGTTTAAATATACTTCTGTTATACAAGAGGCTATATAAGTTTTTTACTTCATTAACAACTGGAATTATATCGTCATCAATTTTGAAAACGGCTTTACTTTTGTTATATTGGCTGGATTTCCAAAAAATATTACATTCGATTAGAAGGATTGATAACTAGAATTTTCCGTTGACATTTTAAATATTAGTTTGAGATCATAGTTAATATTATCAAAAAAATTCCCATATTAAACGATTACAAGGGTTGTGTACCATCGGCAAATATATAGTATGATCAAAAATTAATCTCATCTAGTATGGCTGTGGAAGTGCAAACCAACGCCTTTAAAATTGGCTTACATACTTATATTTAATTCAAACTGTCAAATTTTATTATTCAATATGTTTTTTTATCCATCTTATTACAATATTATATTGAAATAAATGAAGTTGCACGTAAAAGTAATGTAATTCTCCAACAAATAGGCTTGCGCCGGTCGAATAACCACTTCATCTTAAATCTAACCTAAAAATAAAATATATTGGAGCCAGTTTTAAAGGGAGCAATCTGTTCTTTCATAGCCATACTAGATGAGATTAATTTTTGATCATCTATCATATAAATAAAGGAGAACGATCCAAACGTGTGTGTCCGTCACGACAATTGCAGACGCGATGTCCCCCATTTGCGGTTGCATACATTTCGCCGTCGCCTCGATTTCGTGACCGCGGCGGAGCACCGAAGGTCCTTTTGGAAAGGAGCGGGGCCCCGTGGGCCCCTTGGAGAGGGGCGGAGCCCCGAAGGCCTTTTGGAGAAGACCCCCTTGGAGAGAGGCAGAGCCCCGTGAGCTCCTTTGGAGAGGGGCGGATCCCCGAGGGCCCTTATAAAGAAGGACGGAGCCCCGTGAGCCCGAAGTGCGGATCCCCAAAGGCCCCTTAAATAGGGGCGAAGCCCCGGGGCCTCCTTGGAAAGGGGCGAAGCCCCGATAGCCCCTTTGAGAGGGACGGTACCCCAAAGGCCCTCTTGAAGAGGGGCCAAGCCCCGGGGGCCCCCTTGGAGAAGGGCGGAGCCCCGTGAGCCCCCTTGGAGAGGGGCGGATCCCCGGGGGCCCCCTTGGATAGGGGCGGATCCCCGAGGGCCCCCTTGGAGAGGGACGGAGCCCTGAGGGCCCACTTAAGAAGGGGCGGAGCCCCAAGAACCCCCTTAGAGAGGGGCGGAGCCCCGATGGCCCCTTAGAGAGGGGTGGAGCCCCAAGAGCCCCCTTGAAGAATGGGGGAGCCCCGTGAGCCCCCTGGGAGAGGGGCGGATCCCCGGATCTCCTTTAGATGGTTAACATCAATTAAAACTTGCACGGGTGTTTATCTACAAATACCTCCCGTTTTATTAAAAAAACTGTTTTAAAACTGTGATACTGAAACTAATCATAATGGTTTTCAGTTGAAAATGTCTGAAATATTACTGAAATATGACTACAAATACCTGTGTAAACTGCAGGAGTCGTCTGTACCGCATTCACTCCATTTGTTACACTGTGACAGGATTTTCATGTGCATTTTTTAACGGTGTCAGTGACATTTAGTAACAAAATATTACTAAAGTCAAAATTATTGCTTAGCTAAAATTTATTTTGATGCTTAGGCCGTGTTCAGTAACTGAGCTACTTTAGATAATTTAGAAAATGTCAATGTCTTATTTTGACATTAGTAACTTTTTGTCACTAAATATGCGTACACTGCTAAGAACATTCAATAGGACATTGAAACGGCTCTTAATGGCGGATTTTAAAACAACCAATCAGAAACAGGACCAAAATTGACCACACTGTCATTAATATAGGCACTGTACTGTGTACCTGTATTTGTGTGGTGTATTTTGTGTGGTCTGCTGTCATCCATGTTGTCTCGAGATGCCAACCATTGTTCCTTTTTTGCCATCTGTTGGCATGAAACCGGTGACACCAATAACTCGACAGAAGCGATGAGATTAAGAATAAAAAAATCGATGTAAGATCGAGAATCGAACTGATCTAGAAAATTGGCGAAAGTGGCGAAATGTTTAGCAGAGGTTTTTCAAATTTGGCATCTCGAGGCATATACGATGACGTGCTGATCGTATGGGACTTTTTTGACGTGTTTTTTTAGATCATGTCTACAATTAGTAGTGCAATGGCTCCTCTTGGAGCCTTTCAACGGTTAGGTGAAATCAGTGAGCTTCCACCTCACCACGTGAACGTTCCTCTTGGTTTAGAGGACGGGTATTTCCCTATTTCTTCCTCCACAAAAGAACCCTCTGCTTCCTGTCATGCGAAATGTTGTTTTCTGAGATTGTGTAACAAGTGTGTAACAGAACGGAATGGCCCTACGTAATAGGCCTAAAAATGGTGGTAAATTGAATAGGATAGACCGCGCAATAGCGCGCGCAGCCCCGTTTATACATATACAGGATGTCCAAAAAATGGCGGATTAACTCTACGGTGCGTTACTTGGGGATACCTAATGAACCCTGGAAAAATATGAAAAAAATTCCCTGGGCCGTATTTTTCCAAATATCTCTGGTCAAAGGTGGGTAATAAAATCCATTTATTTAAATAACTAGGGTATAATTATAGTGTCAAATATATCTGGGACTTATTAAAATATCTGTTTTTTTAATATTCTTGGGATTTAACTAAATTGTTTTCAATATTTAAGTATTTTAAAAAACTGATTTCCTGTTGAGTTTGTCGATTGCTAAATATGGCAAACAGGCTTTGTACAATAATAATATACGAAATCAAGCTTGGCATTGAAATATTTGTTGTATGAATAATATGTTGGTGGCACTGTAAGTCTATGTCAAATTCGAGATTAGCAGGTTAGGTTTTGTGTCAGTTTTGACACAGACTGACGCAAAACCTAACCTACTAACCTCGAATTTGACATAGACTTACAGTGTCACCAACATATTAACAACTTACTGTGGATACATTTTTGATTGAGAAATTGTTGCAGTATCAATGTTGCCAGATTTATTTTTATTAATTTCTAAATATTTCGAAAAATACGGAACAGGGATTTTTTTTCATATTTTTCCAGGGTTCATTAGGCATCCCTCAGTAACGCACCGTAGAGTTAATCCGCCATTTTTTGGACACCCTGTATAAAGGAAAGTCACAACCCTGACTAATCAACCCACAGCCGTAACCACTGGTACTAGGAACTTGAAATTTGGGTGGAAGGTTCAATTTGTTGCGTAAGGTAGTGCTAAGAAGGGATTTTTTGAAATTCGACCTCTAAGGGGATGAAAAGAGGTAAAATGTGTTTTTACGAATTCCTCAATATCTCGTAGGTCCGATGAGATATCGACTTGGTATTTACTTGCAACGATTGTCAATGCAAATGCCTAGAAAAGTATTCCAGGATTTTTTCCTAATCGACCCCTAAAGAAGCAAATCTGGATTCGGGGTGAATTAAAGAACCCTTCGTATCTCCTATGTTTATTGAGTTAGAATTTTGTTTTTTGACATGTAGATGTCTTTATAAAATATTTAAAAAGTGGTGTCAGGGATTTTGAAATATTTACCCGTAAGGGGGTGAAAAGGGGTAAAGTGTATTTTCACGAATTTCTCAATATCGCTTAAGCCCAGTAAGCTATCGACTAGGTGTTTGCATGCATAGGTATCCAAATAAAATGTCCAAAAACCTATTTCAGAATTTTGCCCTAATGAACCCTTAAAGGTGCGAATCTGTATTCGGCGTGAATGATAGAACCACTTGTATCTCTTGTGTTTGTTGAGTTAGAGCATTCTTTTTAAGCATATAGATGTGTTTTTCAAATCTTCAGAAATGGGTTTTAGGGTTTTTTTACTTCCACCCCTAAAGAGGTAAAAAGGGAAAACTGAAAAGGGGTAGGAAGTTAAAATTATTATTTTTTTTTCGCTCTGGGTTCATTTCAAGATAAAAGGTCCGAACGAATTTTTCGAAATGTCACCCCTAGGGGGTGAAAAGGGGTAAACTGTGTATTCACGAATTTCTCAAAATGTCTTAGAATAAAATAAAAGGATTTCTGAAAATCCACCCCCAAGTTGTGGAAACAGGTATCCTGCTATAATTTATGAATACAACATTTTATAAGTACATATACTTTTGATTTTATCTCATTATCATACTAAAACTATAATTTTATCAATCTATACAAGGGAAACGACAATTACATACACATTTCCAGGGGGTATGTAAAGCATAAAAGAGTTAAGGAGAACTTTTTTCGAAAGAATATTGTTTCCATTTATCCTACAATATTGTTTTGCGGCCTTAGTTTAGCGTATTATGTGACGGGGAGCCACTCCAGGATTTATTAAGATTTAGAAGAGAAGAAAACATTTGTAGTCCGTACGAAGCACGGGCATCTTGCTAGTACTTTATATATCGAACATGGTTTGATATGTTTTTGAAACTTCAAAGTGCATATGGTAAATAGGTGTGGTCCTAAAATAGAACCTTGTGGAACCCCTGTGGAACCCCTGTTTTCAGAGCCGTGTAATCTGAAGAATTTTGTTCGGAAATAACCCTTGGTAATCGACCCTCTAAGTTATATTGTAGAAAAGAACACGCATTTGAACTAAAACCAATATATTTAAATAAATGTATTATTATTTAATGCTTCGCTGAAATCCAGTAATACCAAAACCGCCACATTGTTATGGACATAAGCAGTTATTTTTTAATTTACACTAAAGAGGTATTTCAGCATCACAGGCCACTTATGCCTTGGTACATTAATAGTAGGTGAGTAGACCGGTATGTATAAGCAAGCTTACTATGTTTTTAATGTTTTCAGCATCGTTTGCAAGTGATTCCTTTAGGGTAGGTGGTATCTTGTTTTTCTGTGCTGTGTACTTCCTGTAGTCGATGTTGACTGTTATCCGTGTGTTACAAGTGGCATTATTGGGATTTTAGTTTTTTTGCATTAGGTGGTTATGTGTTAAGCAGATATTATGTCATCAGTTTTATGCGTAAGTACAACTGTACCCTGAGCGGAAGCCTGATTGTACATCTAGCAATATTTTATCAACATCGAGATATGATTGAATTTGTGAAAACATAATTTTTCTGGAATTTTGGAAAACACAGGTAAAATACTTATTGGTCTCAGGTTTTTTACTTCAAGAATGTTTGCATTTTTGGATACTGGTAGGACCAATCCCTTTATCCACAATTTCGGCACACCATTCGTCTCTAAAGGGAAATGGGTTAAATAAGGTAATGTGATAAGGCAGCAAATTTTGATTAAATTAATATTAAGTCCATCAACGCAGTTGGATTGTTTATAATGCCGACGATATCAGCAATATTCACACTGTAAAAATTAAGTTCTTGATTGAGTTTATAGAAAATATAGGAAATTATTGCCATCATTGTTGATGTTTGATGCACTATTTATGAAAAGATTATTAATTAAATGATAATTATTTAAGTGTTTAGGTATGGTATTGTTATCGGTAGTGGTATAATTTGAAAGATTCACACCTACGGATTTAATCTCCCTTCATACAGATTTAGTATCAGTGTCATTAGATATGAGGTTAGTTTTCCCTCGTTCTTTATAGCTAAAATAACAGAATTTCATATAGATCTGTAATATTCCCAATGTATTAATAATTTGGAACGTTTATACGTATTATATGGTTTTTTTCTTAAGGCTGGCATAAGCTTGATAGTATCAGTTATCCATTGCTTTCTGTTATGAAAAATTTAAACTAATTGTAAGGGAGCATACTGATAATGTTATTTGCAAGAAAATCTACTTTTAAATCTACAAATATATTATTTTACTTTCTTTTCACCCCAAAAATTCTAAATTGAGTTTTCAACAGATCTTTACGTTTTAGAATCCCCTGAACCCAAAAAACATGATTCTGTTCATTGGTATGTCTGTCTGTCTGTGTGTCTTCCTCTGAACAGAATATCTCAAAAACGAAAAGAGGCATGGCGTTGAAACTTCATGTATAAGTTTTGTGTATTTACTATATGCGACAGCAAACTTTTGAAGAAAATCGCATAACCGGAAGTATGGTGTTTACTCTTGTGATTTTTCAGTTTTCTTAAATTTTTTCAAACTTTACATTTTTATTACTACATTTTTAATGTGCATTGATGTGAGATAGGTGATTTTCCAGTTGAATACCTTTGAAATGGGTTTCTTTTGTTTTTTACCCTTTTTTATTAACTTATATTTTAAATAGAACACCCGGTATATTATTACATTTTTGAATTCAGCTTAAAATTTTAGAAAAAATTTGTCTCTTCAACTAACGCTCTATTTTGTACGGAATTTATAATTCTTGAAAATTTATGACATGTACTTAAAAATTAAAAATAAAATTTTTGCCCAATTATTATAAGATCACTGTAAAAGAAAGTTGTGTGCGTGTATCACACCAGATTTTTTTACTATAGAATTAAGGATAGGTCATTATGAAAGCACAACAAATCGAAATTTTTGAAGGACCTAATAGTTTTATACAATATACTATTAATACTCGTAGTAGGTAATATCAGAGTACAATACATAGTATCCTGATTAGAGAAGTGTGTATCCGCTACCCTATAATCGTTTACTAGACTGGAACTTGAAACTAAAATAATATTTATGAGTTTGTGAATTTTCTATAGATCGTTTGGAAAAATCAATAATTTGACCTAAGAATCTACTATCAAATTAAATCGCAATTGAAATCATGAAGCAGGTTTTATTGTATTCGTCACAAAATAATTTATAATCCATTGATATACAATTCCAATTGCAATGGCAACTTATTAATCCTAAAAGACAACCATATTTACTCTATATTGTTACTCGTATCTATTACCGTACATTTCTGTGATTTTTTTTAAGTATAACGCCACACTACCACTAACTTGTTCTTCGGCTCATTCTTTAAACTTTCACACGCGTGCAAAAGTAGCACTTTAGCTACTAGTTGTATAAATAACTATTTCGCAACACACCAGTGAAACTAAAACATGCACAATTTTCAGTTTTCGCTCAGAACTAAAATTTGTATATTTATGCCAACAATAAAACCAAGTAAAAACTAAGCGGAGAGTAAGTGAAAAAAAACTGTTAATGCTATTTAACCTATTATTGCTGATAATTGTGATTATACCACTAAAAAGATATGTGGCGTTATAGATAATATAATCTTAGTGTTTACCACCAAATGAATAATAAATATATGAATTAATTAAGTAAGAACGATCGAAATTATCATAACTTTCCTTCACTAATAAAAGAATCATCTTAAGGGTGCAGCATGAGATCTGTTACAACTCAGAATTATGTCATTTAGATTCGTTTCTAGTTATAGCACTAATATGCCAAATTCGTGTGCATAAAAACAAAAGGAAGCAGCTTTCCATAATTATTAAAATAAATATAATTAAATATTAAGCTAAGCAGCAAGCAGCAAGCAACAAGCAACAGGCAAAGTAAACTTCGTCGAACAATTATGTATTTATTTACATGAAGCCATATCGGCGTTGCAAATAAAAGAGTCTTACCTCGAGTTACTTCTTTTACTGCTATCTTTTTTGCCTGCCTGCAGGTTCGGTAAATCCTTTTGTCGTTTTTCAGTTTCCCTCCAAATTCGCCAATAAAGTATAATCATGACTGTAACGGGAACGTAGAATGCAGCGATGGCAGTACCGAACGTAATGTAATGATTTGTTTCTATGAACTGGATGTAGCACTCGTTATCAGGTACGGTTCTTTCTCCTTCGATGTATGGCCAGCTGTATATCCAAGGAGGCCACAGCAGCAAGCTTATCCCCCAAGCACAACTAGAATTATAAAATATGCGCTCCATGTAGAACCTATTTGGCTATTTCCCAGAACAGAATTCTTATACAATTTCTATGAGCTCGCGGATGCCAATGGCGGTAGCAAGGCCCGCTTTTCAAAATAATGTTGTCAACTCTATCAAAACGTAATTGCGTCGTTAGACGTCGTTGGTTTCGGGCACTCGTCTGCAAATTCAAATAAAAGAGATATCCCTATTTATAATTTATAATTTACTCGAACGCTGTCCAATAACAAGGAAACTAAAATAACATAAGAGCGACCATACTAAATAGAACATAATAGATTATTTATGAAGTATCCGCTTACTCACTTGAAAATTAACATTAAACGTTAGAACCTTCTTAATGGCGAAATTAAGCTTAGCACCACTTACAAATTATCAATGTGGCATCAGAAATAAATTTCTGTCCGAATCGAAACTCAATTATTATTATACTTTCAGTATGTGTCCTTAACCACAATCATTTTAAGCATATCGCCAATAAAATTGATGATAATTATTTATTATGAAATGCAGCATTTTAAATGCGAAAAAAATATAATTTATACAAAGTTGCTTCAATAGCTACAATTTTATATATTCACAGTAAGTGCATTCATCGATACATCCCGTAATTTAAGGAAGCTAATGTAATTTAGATACAAACTTAAATGCCATTTTAAATTTATACAAACCGTGGCTGTTAATGTTTTGATAATTCGATAAAAAAGGTTGGCATTTTTCCAATAGCACTTCATTCATAACAATTTCAAGTCGTGATTTGTAGAGAGCTGCTTAGTAGTATGGTATATGATGTCATTTCTCCGCCGTTTCAGTTATGATACTGACATGATTATAAAGTATTACAAGCTCTGTGTTATGATGTTTTTGGCAGTAACGGCCTGCTACCCGTCTTAAAGTTATACATAACTGGAATTTGATGGACTTGCCCTCAACGTTAACGCACCGCTGCTGTAACATAAAACTTTTTTGCACTTTTCCCAGTTGAAGAGATTATCTGGAGCGGTAGTTAATTTTGTCAATCAAATAGCTCAACTTTTATTTGTAATCACAAGTAATGTAACGCGTGGACATATAAATTACTAAAATATGTAAGTACAATAATGATTCAAAAATAGCCCAGCACTTAAAAACTGATTTTAATTAACAGAAATTTCAAAAAGAAACTGTAACAAAAATATATGCAAAAAGCAATCTTTCTGTTTAATTCATTAAGATTTTATTTTAATGTATAATGTGGCTCATAAAGTTCTCCACATCTTAAAAACTTTTGAAATTATCTATTTATATCAAAAACGTATTCTTGAAAAAATACTTCTGCATTGCCCAAAAACCAAAATCGGCTTATTAAATTCTAAAACTATGTGACATTATACAGGCTAGATCACAAAATAATAATTCTATTAAACATTAAAGTACCCGTACGTCTGACGATAACAGACAGTGTTACTTAGAAGAGTTAGTAGCAATAAAAGGTTATGTATAATTATGATAAAGCGCAAACTGTCATCATTTTTTGAAACTGTCAAATTCTATTCGACGAAAAAATATTTTTTTGCACTACTAGTCTCAGGACGCATCGTTATTGGCCAATCTTTAGGTCGTGAATTTGATTTTCTCCACCAAGGGAGAGAAAGTAAAATAACCAATTTTCACCGTGGTAACTAATAAATTGCTAAGTTACCAAATATGACTATTTTAATTTTGACGTTTTAAAGAGCTGTATTGTCAGGTTGACAGTTAAAATATTTTCGAAATTTGTTGGGAATTTAGGTATTAAGCCGTTTGGTAGTGCAAAAAATAGTATATACACCACGGTAGCGAATCGTCTTATAACCTTCGCGCTTTAGATACTTCGCGCTGCGCGCTCAGTATCTAATATGCGCTCAGGTTATAATAATGCGCTTCGCTACCTTGATGTATAATATACTATTTGTAATACCTACTTGTTAAATATTTCTTTAAGGACTGTTTACTACTGCGTAAGCAACCTCTTTACGGCCCGGCCGTAAAAAGTGTCCGTAAAGACCACGGCCTGCTAAATTGTATACCGAACGTCAAAGTGACGTTTGTCACACAAATCCAGCAGCAAGCAAGCCTTCAACTCCACATAGAAGAAGGCGCAAAAGACTGCTATAATTCCTGAACATACGCTAAAATAACTTGCTCATTCACAATCTTAACGTCTTTAGGAATATCTTCATCATTTTCTACAGATGTCATAAGTTACGAGCTGGTTACAACTTAAAACTGCTTATAGCCATACACGAAATTGGAAATAAATGACATTTATAAACAACAGTTGCAACGTTCTACGCACTCTCAATCATTCTAAAACGTCATTACACAAACCTATCGTTTTGATGAAAATAAATTAGAAAAATATAGTAATGACCGAATTGTATGTAGGTATTACAAAAACTATTGTACAATACACGTCCGTTAGGGCCTTTACTGCCTCGCCAGTATTATTCGACTCGCTCTTCGAGCTCGTCTCACAAATTCTCTGGCTCGGCAGTAAAGGCTATCCTAACGGACTTCTACTGTAAAATACTATTATCAAATACTCAATAGCAATATGATGTTTTACTAGTTTGCTTGTGTATTTCTTTTACATGTTATACTACCTGTATATACTGTTTTATATTGTATATGTTGTGCCATTAGCCAAATAAATAACTAGTTTGCTTTAAACAAGTAAACTGGGCTATTACTAGCTTGTTTGAATCATAACCCACGTTGCTCTTGGCCAGTGGGTTATTTACCTTAAGTACTTAACTCACTCCCGTGTCTTATAAATACTTTCGTTCACTCTCAATTAATTTATAACTTTGACTTTTCACAACTGTAAATAAAATTAAGTCATGTGCTGTATGACTTCTAATGTTTTTAATTTAAATATGACAGTTGTTATAATAGTCCATATGCAACACAATGTGAATTAATAATTGACATATGTTTCAGTTTTCAAAGTTAAGCTTGATTTCATTTTCATTTGCTCACATCTTACTTTAATTGGCAAACTTAAAAAGAAGTTTTTTACTTTTTGCCATTAGTTTTCATATTAGGTATAACAAATTATATATTTTTGAAAAGCGAAAAAAAATTCTTTTCAATAGTATCACTGCCAACCATGAGCCACATAAGAAAAAAATGAAGGTGACCGCTGAGTAGTATAGTGGACACCACTAATTGGATTAATTGTTCAATTAAATTAATCGAGGCTCGATTAAATTAATCGGATGATTGACAGGTGCTCTAATTCCGCGAATTAAACCGCGGATTTATTCGCGGCTTGATCTAATTAATTTTCGCGGATTGACCTAATTAACCACATATGTATTTTGATATGTAATTTTCACATGTGCTACTGAATAAATTACGCATTCGCTTCCGATTAAGTTACGCGTCGGCCATCTTGGATTTCTGGCGGGAATATTTGAAATTTAATTTTTTTCAGATTTTTTCTAAGTTCAATTTTTGAATTTTAAACTTCGCGGGATGTCCGCCATCTTGGTGCGCGCGCACTTCTCACGGCGGTTGTTTTTAATTTTGAATTTTCGCGGAAATATTTGAAATTCAAACTGATAGATCTATCTCGCTTTTCGAAGCCGCTGTCTCTCTCTTGCATTCACTCGCGTAAATATTTGAATTTAAAAAAAGCTTCCTGCGATGTCCCATGGCTGGAATCGAACCAGCGACCGCAGCATTACGACTACGATGCCTTAACCAACTGGGCTATCGAAGCGACCGAGGTTAAAGGAATTAAACATAGTCACTACTTCAACAGTTGCGTGCAGTTTCGGTGCCCTGTTTAACTAATGAATTTCAAATTTACATCGCTATTTATGAACATAGATATTTTTTTAAATTATTCTCACTTTTACTAGAGCAATTACATTTCGTCCCTCGAAGAAATTTCAGAGAGGCCAATTTAATACCGTTTAATAGATGTTTTACATAGTTTAATTTCGTTCTGGCATATTGCCTGATTTAATTATGTATTGTTATCAGTCGATAGGCCTTTAAAATAAATATTTGTTGATATCTGTATCGATTTTCATTCAATTACAACAGAACATTCCGTGCTTGTGAGCCGTTACGCTTAAGTTTAGTCGTGTTAATATTTTTAATTAACTCATCGGCGTGTTTATGTATCAATAACTTGTTTTATGTAATTACAATTGGGGCATTTTATATTAGAATTTAAATAAACGATAATATTACGCGGCGTCTTTATGCAGGAGTCGTTTGAATTTTGTAAATGTCTTTTAGCACGAATCGATTCCTGGAAAAACATACTGCATCGTGTAACTGTATTCGCTAATTATTCAAAATGTTTTATTGAACCAGATTCTAGAAATTCATCGAGTTACAAATTTGAGTTTAATATATTCCTGACATACTTCTGTTATGCCCTCGCCCATATAAAATAAGACATACGCATTAAATAAATGATTTAAATAGCAGTAAATGTTCAAAGGCAGAAATAAATAATTTATAAGATGCTAGAACATGACGAATTTTTGGTTTGCAGTTTAAAGCAGGTTGAGACCTGTTGCTGCGGTTAACGTTGCATTGTCCGTTGAAAATGCAAGCTCCAGCATGATTTGATCCGAGAGTGGGGTGCCGCTGACGTATTGTTTTAGTACCTGTATAAAAGTGTTTGCGGTCTCTATAACGCATCGAATTGCTTCACTCTCAACCGTCGTGTCAACAGCACCAGTGTAACTAAGATGGATCCTCGAAGTGTTAATAAGTGCCAAGAAAAACCAGGCCCCTACACCAGGAGACCGGCAGCAGAAAAAACAAGTAAGAAAACGCATCTTTTAAATAAAAAACAACACGGTGCACCGCCACAGCCTCCAGCCATGAACGTGGAGGCCAAGGGGTATTCACCACGTCTAGATGCCACCGAGGAGGACCTGCGGGTGTTCATTGAGGAGACGATGCCTTCCTATGACGTAACACCGATCGTAACGCCTGAGATCCGCCAAACCCGACGGGAAAAGAAACGGTTATTATGCGACCTCACTGTGCCTTTAAACAATAGCGCCAGCAAGGTTGTTCATTTGGGTCTGGATCCTTATAAACAATTTTCGCCTGTTGCAAGAATTCTGAAGACCGACATTGGTGCTGGTGTTTCCTTCACAGCCGAGTCGTTCATGGCTTTTGTGGAAGCGCTACCGGACATATTTGTGATGGCCAAGCAGGGGACTTTCAGATATGAATTAACTGAGCACACAGTGGAGTACGTGAACAATGATACCTGCAGGATTATTACAAAGGACCCCGAGAACAAGTTTACTCTTTACGTAACGTATGAAACACTATCAAATTTATTGCCGATGTACAACTTGATGGTTGTGAAAATAAATGACTTGAAACGTGTAAAGTGTAATTTCCAAAATTTTGGTGAAGTGATCGTTGACAAAGTAATACATACAGAAAATTTGTGTCTTGATGATTCAATCATTTTTAATACTCTGCGCTGGACTTTCGCTAACGATATTTTATTGTGGGAACTTGTGTTCAAATTTAAAATGTATGTTATTATAGAATTGCAGAAGCTGATTGATGCAGATGAGCGCATGAAATCGTACATGTTCTAGTTTATATAAAATATTGTATGAGAATGTGAATAAAAATGTTTTAAACTGTATTTCTTTTTAATTATGTGACGAGTGTTGGTTTATACATGAGGTAGGTTGGCCGAGTGGTTAAGGCGTCAGACTTAAGATCTGATCTCGAAAGAGGTCGTGGGTTCGATTCCCGCACTTACCACGTTTTTAATGTATTTATTATGAGCGTGTTGATTTTTTAAGTTAGTTTATTCACGACGGCCCTACTGTAATAATCGCTCACTGCATAAAATGGAGCATCAGTTTTCACATCCGTTTTCTGCTATCATAGCAGGCCCCTCAGGATCGGGCAAATCGTTTTTTGTAATAAATTTCTTGAAAAATATGAAAAAACTCTGCAGTGTAAATTTCGCTAAAGTTATCTGGTGTTATGGCGAGTGGCAAAAATTGTACGAAGATTTAAAATCTTTAGTCGAATTTCAACAGGGTCTGCCAGACATGACATCTTTTGAGGGGTCCGAACCCAAACTTTTAATAATCGACGATTTAATGAGGGAGACAAATAACTCGGTCGTTGACCTATTCACCAAGGGGAGCCATCACCACAATCTCAGTGTTTTTTTTATTACGCAAAACATTTTTCACCAAGGAAAAGGACAGCGGGATATTTCCCTAAATGCTCATTACATTATTCTTTTCAAAAATCCGCGAGATAGAGCTCAAATAAAGCACTTAACCAGGCAGATATGTCCAGAAAATCCTCGTTTTCTACAGGAGGCATATGAAAACGCCACATCTAAGCCACACGGGTATTTATTATTCGATTTAAAACAAAGCACCCCCGACATTGCAAGATACCGAACGTCTATTTTTAGAGAGGATGGGTCTTGCTATATTTATATACCGAAGAAGGGGTATAAAAACAGCAACTCGAATCAATTTACAATCATTCACTAGTGATGTCTCGAGCGGTGATTAAGAATTCAGAGTTGCTGCGTGCTCTACATAAACTAGGTTCTAAAGAACGCATCGCATTATTAAAAACCGTTAACGATAAACAAATCCATTGTGTCTGCGAGTGTATATATAACACTCTAAAAGGAAAAATACCTTTGTCGACTAAGCAGAAGACTCAGATAGCCCTGCATAAAAAAGTACTTAGAAAATTAATTAAACCTGGAGAGTCCATCAAAAAGAAGCGAAAAATTTTAACTCAAAAAGGGGGTGCGTTCTTGCCGTTGATCTTAGCCCCATTAATTACGGGTGTATTGAGTTCTATTTTTAAATAAAAATGGAACACGCAAAGAAGATGGTGATTGTGCCGCCTGAAGTTATGCACCGCTTTAAGGCTACTGAGAATCCCGAGCAAAATATATTATCACAGCTTGATGACGAAATGCAGAAAGTTTTAAAATCTAAACTATCTGACCACGATAAATGGGTGCAGTACAATCAAGTCTTGCAACGTTATCTGCATTTTGCCGACCAAACAAGACAATCAATCAAAATACCAATAGAATCAAACACCAGCAGCAGTATTTCAGACGGTGATATTTTGTCTACACTACCTAGCACTTTTAAGAAAAAAGGCGAAGCTTTCTTACGTTTTTTGAGGGCATCACAGGACGTGGACTGGGATAGCAAGGGGACAGTTACTATAAAAGGCGAAATTTTACCATCATCTAACATAACTGATCTAGTGCACGCCATTCTAAGGCCTCAAAAAATTGCAAGTCCATCGGGACATCTCAAGTTCGCTGATTACATTAAAGAAAAAAATTTCCCAAGTGTGCTGCGGGGGAACTCGAAACGCAAAATTTTAGCAGTTCAGCCTGAAGACGTGAGGAGTTCTGAGGTGGAAAGTGAGAACTACGACACCGAAACAGAGTCTAAATCGAATCCGTTAGCAAGGCCAGTAACAACAACGCAAAAAGCAGGAAAAATAACGAAAACAACGCGGAGGTCGATACCAAAAATAAAGGGCATTTCGGGCTGGGAGCGCCTTAAACTTTAACATAGCAGAAATGAATTTGGATGCTATCTATTATGATCCGGCCAACCCAGTAGGCTTTGCTGGTGCAAATTCGTTAATTTCTTCAGTGAAAAATAGTCACCCCAGTGGTGAAGTAAAGGATTGGCTAAAGAAACAGGACGCCTATACTATTCACAAAACTGCAAGAAAAAAATTCCCTAGAAACAAATACATTGTTAGCAACATTTTCGAATTATGGCAGGCTGATCTCTGCGACATGCGCAGTTTAGCCCCACACAATGACGGAAATAATTTTATTCTAACCGTAATTGATGTGTTTAGTAAAATGGCCTGGGCGAGACCCCTGAAATCTAAAACGGCTACTTCAGTAATAAACGCATTTCGTGAAATATTTGCTTTTGCTTTAAGAGGATACAGTAGCTGCTATGGATTGTCCTTATCAACAATACTACACCAATCAGGCAGGTCAAGGCGTTGGAGCTATCTACAGAGGTTCATCCTACCAGAGAGGTCATGGGATCGGAAGCTTTTTAGGTGGAATATTTCGTAGTATCCTGCCTCTTTTTAAAACCGGTGCTAAAGTTGTTGGAAAGGAAGCTTTAAGGACAGGCGCTAACATTTTAGGAGATGTTAGTGAAAATCGACCGCTAAAAGAAGCGTTCCATAACCGTGTACAGGAGGCTGGAAAGAATCTCAAACGTAAAGCCGATAGAAAAATTGATACTCTAATGGAAGGATCGGGATATAAAAGGCAACGCACTGTGAATTACAATCAGTCTACAAGAAAAATCGCTAGGAAGAAGCTGAGCAAACCCAACTACACCGATATCTTCACCAGCAAGTAGTTTTCACAATGGCGTTTTTGCATGCGCAGTCTTGTGAGTGTGTTAAATCAGAGTTAGATTTGTTCGCTCTGCCCGCAACTCAAACCAGTATCGAAAATGGACAATGGATTTTTTACAAACCGCTTTCCTCGCTTAATGACGATGCACCGATTGAATTTATTGTGCCTGGAAACGGTAACGATTATATCGATTTAAGTCAGACCATGTTATACATTACTGCTAAAATTGTTAAACAAGATGATACACCATTAACCGACAAAGATGATGTAGGCCCTGTTAATAATTGGATGCACTCTATGTTTAATCAAGTTGAGGTGTATTTGAATCAGAAGCTTGTGAGCCCGCCAAACAATACATACGCATACCGCTCATACATTGAAACTCTGCTGAATTACGGCAATGGTGCTAAATCAACCCATTTAACATGCACACTATGGTACAACGACACAGCCAATAACATGGATGACATCACTACGCATAATGAAGGATTTGTAAAGCGGAAATTTTTTACTGCTGCAAGTAAGCAAGTCGAGATGATGGGACATGTGCATTCCGATTTATTCAATCAAGAAAAATTTCTTATAAACGGAGTTGAAATGAAAGTCAAATTTATCAGATCCCGAGATTCTTTCAATTTAATGGCAGCCGAAGGATCTACATTCAAAGTGAAAATTAGTGATGCCAGCTTACTAGTGAGAAAAATGAAAATAAACCCGTCTATTTTGTTGGCTCACACCAAAGCTTTGGCGACTGCGCCTGCTAAATACCCCATTACAAGATCCGATGTTAAAGTGTTAACTATTCCGGCTGGTGTGCAAAGAAAATCTTTAGATAATATTTTTCTGGGGCAATTACCAAAACGCTGCATTGTAGGCTTTGTATCGAATAAAGCATTTAACGGCCATTATGCAGCAAACCCTTTCAATTTTAATAACTACAAAATCAATTATTTCTCCCTATACATCGACGGTCAACAAATTCCTTCAAAACCTCTACAGCCTGATTTCTCTAAGAATGGCATGTACGTTCAAGCATATCACACACTATTTTCCGGTAGCGGTATACATTTCCTCAATGAAGGCAACGCTATAAAACGTGAAGATTACCCTCATGGCTACTGTCTATTTGCTTTTGATTTAACCCCCGATCTGGCTGCAAATGCAACCACACACTGGAACCTTCTTAAAAATGGCGCTCTACGTTTAGAGGCGGGTTTTCAAGACGCGCTAGAAGAAACTATTAATTGTCTAGTTTATGCAGAGTTCGATAACGTCGTAGAAATTGACAAACACAGAAATGTGCTGGTGGATTTTAGTAGTTAAAAACCAACAACAGTTTTTTAAAATTTAGTCATGCTCAAACATTTCGTCAGTATGGACAGTGTCTTCGTAGATCTGCAAGGGTTCCGTGGTGATAAGAAACAGTTTATCCCGAAAGAAGTGGCTGTTATTTCAGCAGATGGCAACCAGTTAGCAATTTTCGTTTTAAAACCCCCTGCAAAATATGACACTCTGCCCTATTTCGTTAAAAAAGGCATAAACTATCTGGAGCATAGACATCACGGTCTAACCTGGGATTCTGGTACTATACATTTTGATGAATTTGAAACAGAGCTAACAAGACTTCTCAAAAAATTTGAAAAAGTGTACGTTAAGGGCCAAGAAAAGAAGGAGGTTCTAAGTTTTCTGAATAAAATCGTCGTAAATTTGGAGGATCTCGAGTGCCCGTCTTTAAAAGTTCTGCGAAAAACTACTGCTGCCGTACGTTGCCTCAATCACAACATCCGTTCGCCTGTATGTGCATTGGAAAACATACTAATTTTATCCGACTGGTGGCGCAATGAATACACTGGAAGTTCAGAAAATATTGCAAACAATCCCGAGTCTGTTGAATGTGAAACGCTATGTTTTTGCTTCTGATCAACTCCCTACAAGAATTGCAAGACCTGTGGCAATCATCGTCAACACAGATCCAGCAAACCGACCTGGACAACATTGGAATGCCGTGTATATAGACCAATATGGATATGGGGAATACTTTGATTCATACGGCCGCCCTCCAAGCGGTTATCATTTAAAATTTTTACAACAAAATTCAATCAGCTGGTCTCATAATCCAAAAATTTTGCAAGATTTTAGCTCTAACGTTTGCGGCATATACTGTTTAATGTATTTATATTTTAAAATGAATGGTGCATCTATGATAAGTTTTGTAAACCTGTTCACTGATAATTTAGTTTCTAATGACACATATGTAAAAGCACTATATATCCAATACTTCACCTTAATAAACTTGTTTAATGTTATTTAGAAAATAAAAACACAAATAGTTTGTAATTAAACATATTTTTATTACACACAAAATATTTAATAAATGTATTTACAATATTCGACTGTTTTATTTACAAAAATTAACAGCCTCTTAAGCCTAGCATGCAAAATAAAACTAACATGCAATTAAAATCTAACATGCAATTAAATCTAACATGCATTTAAAGTTAGCGCAAAATGCAAAATATATAAAAATAGCAGAAAACTAAATTTATAAAACAAAGTTGACACATAATCAGATTGTTGTGAGATAAGTTTTTCAGGTTAAACAATGCGAAAATGCGTTAGAAAAAATACAGTTTTACGAGCTAAACAAATATGGAGTCGCACTTATCTAAGTCGTTTTAGTCACTGCAAATATTTTTAATAAATGTATTTTACAATAGATTTCTTATTTTAACGATGCATCTAAACCTAGCAGGCAGCATACAATTTAAAAATAGCAGAAAACTAAATTTATAAAACAAAGTTAACACATAATCAGATTGTTGTGAGATAAGTTTTTCAGGTTAAACAATATCGAAAATGCGCTAGAAAAATACAGTTTTACGAGCTAATCAAATATGGAGGCGCACTTATCTAAGTCGTTTTAAAACCGTAAGGAACCGTATCAAAGCTATCGGGTAGCCTTCGCCGTTTATTATAGCTGAACTGGTATATTTTGCGCTCGGGCTTTGATAAAACCTCATAATTTGATGTCCGAACTATTTTGCGGTCTGTATTTACATATAAAGGACCATCTATACCGTTATTGCAAATCATTTCTTTCATCGAATCGAAATTTATAATATTTGAATTATTAAAATTTAATGTGATCCCCTTCACCTTGCAAACGGCAATTTCGGTGTTTTTGTCCGTTGAATATACTTTATAACTATAATTTTTTGGACCACCGCTCACAAATTCTGATATATAACTACCCAAACCGTATTCGTCTAATTCGTTTGTCATTTGCCCTAAAAATTCGCCTGTTTCAGGCTGCCATTGACCCTCCCGATGAATATACAAAAGACTATCAGTATCGAAATAAATAGCTCTTTTTCCCAGCTTTTCTAAATAGCTATACAAGTGTAGTCGTGCATGAGCCGTGGTGTATGCAGCAATTACGGGGTTTACAGTTTTTTGAGGTCGTACACTTTCAGCGCGATTGTTCCAGTTTAATATGATGACATCATCATCTACAGGGATCATCGAGTGTACCTCTACGCTCGGGTCAGTAAGTTTTTGAAAGAACTCCTGCGGGTTTGAGATGATTGACGTCTGCATTAAATTTTCCCGCTGCCCGAATTTACCCCAGAAACTGTTTAATTCTAATTTGGCTATATAACGCATCCCAGGATTTTTACATATCTTTAGCGGATCTAACCTGATACCCTCAACAGCAAAATACGCCGCAATATAATTATCTTTCTCGGCGGCTGTAATACAATTAGGAGGCCAGCCTGAACATTCCTGTTTTATTTTAAGAAAATTATTTATATATTCTGTAAAAAGACCACCGGTTTTTGCCAGTGGGTCATACACCTCTACCTCGTACTGCCAAATTTCATAAAACTCTATAATTCTGTAATTTAACGATAGAGCTTTCCGTAATTCGTCTGCAACGTATGTCCCAACGAAACTTCTCTGGTGTTCATTATGATTACATTCACCCTGGTTTAATTCCTCACCGCAAGTACGGCATAAAATGAACATGAGTTTGTTATGCATTCTATAGGGTAAAACAGGATGATATAAATCGGTTGGGGGTAAAATTAAACATTTAATAAGACCATCTATGCTATATATTGGTAACTGTGAGCAATCGTCATGACCTATATGAATTTTTGGATGGCCAATAGGATATCTACAATATTTATTTACAAACGGATACAAAGAGCAAATATCGATATAATAAATTTTTTCAGTGGGATCTACACATTTATGATGCAATTTTACAGCATTCGTACGACCGCCAAAGAATGCATCACGAGGGTTAAGGGGTTCGTGTTTGAATATATTCAGGTTTTGTATAAAATCTCGGGCTGCATCATTGGATTCTAAGAGTTCCTTAAACTGACATTCCCAAACAAAATCTAAATTATAGCCTAAACCCTTGAGGCGTTTAAGACGAGCCTCTGTATATTCCCGTCGTAAAAACATAGCCTCATCTTTATCGTCACAATCGATATCAACTGTCTGTACCGGAAAACATTGTTCGCAGCCATGCCAATAACATCCAAGGAATTCATAAATGGTATTGGTCTGCCTGCAGTACCCATCAACTAAAAGTCCCTCGGGGATTCTAAACTCCCTAGACCTACCACTATGCTGTATTGCCGTGCCTGTAGATTTCTCAATCCAGCAAAGCCATTGAATAGCGATCTTGGATTGTTTGTCGCCTAAACGGTAACCACCGGGGGGTATTAAACCAATAGTTTCATCTTTTAAGAAACGCCGTCTGAATACTAAATTACAAGCACTGGCAATAGTCGTAGCCTCCTGAAAGCAGTCGACACCATTTTCATTTTTAAAAAATCGCCAAAATCTTAGACAGGCTTTCATTAAAATTTTGACATCTGCAATGCAGTAATTAACTAAATCGCGCTGCATATTAAAAGTGCAACCGCTAGCTGTTTGTTCACTATACCAATGAAGGAACACGGCTCGTTCAGTGGGGTTCATGCAGTCGGGAGAGTAAAAATGTGTGGCTGGTAGAGGCCCTTCGTAGTTAGCATTGTCTAATGTATTAAATAGGTAGGGAAAATAACCTTTGCTGTCCGGGAAATCAAATGTTTTTGGCAGTTTCGCCAAAGGCAGGGGTATATAACTTAATGAATCAATGAATCTTATATTATCACAGGTTAATGAAATAATTTTGGTACCCGTCGATATAATTTTGGGGTTCCACCTCTCCCTGTTTTTTAATATTTCTTTTAAAATAAAGCAACCATCATAACCTTTCATATTATGGGCTAGGGCTGTAATTTTGAATTTGTGGGAATACTTTCCTATATATTTTAAAAATGCCTGAACAGGCGAATCATGAAAGATATTCAATCGTGTACCACATTCTCTACAATTGTCATTCATGTCCTCATTGTCCATGCATACAAAACATACATGCATACTCACACACAAATTTGGCTCGTGGATGAATGTACTGGCCGAACCTTGAAGTGATGACTCCTGACGACTCTCAAAGTCATAAAAAATAAATAGAGCTTTTCGATTATCTGATTTAGCCGTGTTCCTACTCATATAGCATAAATGACGTACAGGTTGCTGTTTTAGGCACACCTTACAAAATTTTTGCCCGCATTTATGCACTGCTTTCTGTGTCACCCAGATAGTGAAAAGGCATGTTTGGCATCTAACTAATTTTTTACATAGACCAGATCTTTTATGACTATCAAAACAGTCTTGTCCCCTGAATTCACGATTACAATTGTTACATGTTATTTTATTAAACATGTATGTGCATGGAGGCGCCACATGGCATGCAGGACATGTGTACAGACAGTTAAGGTGGGACTTTTTTTCATTAAATCTACTTTTACATAACTCACAAAAATAAGCTGTTGTGAAAGCAGACGTCAGACTGGTTATTATGTTGTAATGCCCGTCTTCTAATAATAAATTAAGCGTTTGTCGATCAACGGACCGTGGTCCCTCAAAATAGGTCGTCGAACCCTGCCGCGAGTTATAAACTACTATAGTATAATTAACTAAATAATTTTGAAATTGCTGTATATGATCGTATGAGCCACCGTTCACTAAATTAACCCCGCTTAATCTACATAAATCAGCAGCCCTCTCATGTAAAACATCGAAACCTAATTTCATTCTATCCAGCAGTACATCATTAGATTTAAAAGCGATAGCTAATACGAGAGCAGCAGCCAAACAATTATTATTCCTACTTAATACAACTAGAATACCTTTCTTTCGCTCGCAAAACTCTTCGAAATCAACGCCTGTGAGTCGAATGCGCCCACGACCTACAGGTAAGCGAACTCGATCAATCTGTAGAGTCATTACGTCCTGAGCGAAGAAACTCGCGTTGCTTTGTAGAATTTTCCCCAAGATTGACAAGATGACGGGCGTGCTGACTTGGTCCACCCGCCTAAATGACAAGCCTATCGGTTTCTCGGGAAAATTAGGGTTTTGCAACACCAAACCCACGAGATCGGCTGCATCGGTATCCCTAAGAACGTGGCGGCGTAACTCATCGAAAGCATTCTGTAACACAACCGCGAGATATTAGATTTTTAAACAACAATAAAAATGACTAATATTTACCTCCAACCATACCAAAGGGCTATCAGCTTCAGTCACAGGTTTAAAACGGAACGTAACTCGATCGGATGTTGTGTTAAACTTTTTTATGTGTCTGGACGCCACTTCCTTCAGCTCGAAATATTTAAAATCATCCGATACACCAAGACCGCGTTGCAAGGGGACGATATCCTGACCTTTAGACGTAGTTGGTTGAGCCTAGACCATAAAAATAAACGAATTAAAACACAGGGAATAAAAAACAAAGTTTCGCTTTTAAAAATAAATAACGGTGAATGAAAATGCATATGTGAAAAAACAAAGTTTCGCTTTTAAAAATAAATAACGGTGAATGAAAATGAATATGTGAAAAAACAAAGTTTCATTTTGGAAAATAAAATAAGGATGTATATTTTAAAATAAAACACTTACCGTTTTAGAACACCCAGGCATGGTTAAATCAGTGCTCGTGGAACGAGCTATAAGCTGACTCACAGCAGGCCGAGAAATCGTGTTGGAGCTCGTACTCTGTGACGACGTCACTAATTGACCCATTATCTGTGGAGAAATCGTGGTACAACCTTGATGACTAGACTCGGTCGCTGCTAATTGCCCCCTTGTTTGTAGAGAATTAGTGATCTGTAATTATAAAAATTTAAAATATTAGCGGTCAATTTATTGCAGAGCATCAACGAAAACTTCACAAATTAAAGCGTAATTGCAAAATAAACGCAGTATCAGGTATTAATTAATTGAATGCGGAAACTTACATCACTTCGAGATGGGCCTGAAATTCCAACAGACTGATCCTTGCGTTGAATTGCGGTGTATTCGCTGCTTGAGGCAACACTCGGAGGTGCATATTGTATCTGAAATTATAATTTATTGCAGTAGGCATAACAGCAGATAAATACTCTTTGAAAATAATGCGGGAATGATGTAAATAAGGGGGTTCATATTAATTACTTACTACTGATATTGCAGAAGAAGTCGCTAGGGTTGCATTAGAAGTGGCTTTCGAAGATCTCGGCTTAAGGGTTCTCGTTGCAGAGGAATGTGGTTGGTTCAGAGGCTGTAAAAACAAATTTGAAATGAGTGTCTAGTTTCTAAAATACCCTGGGTTGGTTAAATGTACTCATTAAATTTTACTTACGGTTAAATAGCGAATTCTAGCCGCTCTCCGGGCTAAGTTCGAAAATGCACTGGCATACTCGGGTGGAACGATGTCCCCTCGTGCTAGTTTAAAAAGAACAATTTCGTATGCAATTACCACGAACTTTTCATCGGAGAAAATGCCCCTATTAAACCATTCTAAAATGGATCTGGTCGGCAACATAGCAAGACCTGAATTCTCCATCTTGAACGCGAGGGCACAAAAGCACTTTCTAACACAGCGAAAAAGAAGTACGTGTATCACGACAAACTGAACGAAAAAGAACCTCTACACGAACCGGCTCTGTATATATTATGGTACACGCCGAGGATAGCCGAACGCTATCGAGGGGGCTTCAGCGTAGGAATTCGAACATACCCATATTGCATTGCAAAAGAGAAATCTAATCGTGACGTCAGCCCAGGTTTCGTTGGAAATAAACAATCTTGTATAAGCACGTTAAATAAAGTCTGAACCCTTAGGGCAGAATTCACGGGGACAATGCGTTTGTTTTCTCAGAACCGTCCAATTTGCCCCAAAAAGCAACTTAGATACGCCGCTATGCTCGTCTGTTTGCATTTATACTGTGATCAACCTGTTTTCTAAAGGCACAATTTACAAAATTCAAACGACTCCTGCATAAAGACGCCGCGTAATATTATCGTTTATTTAAATTCTAATATAAAATGCCCCAATTGTAATTACATAAAACAAGTTATTGATACATAAACACGCCGATGAGTTAATTAAAAATATTAACACGACTAAACTTAAGCGTAACGGCTCACAAGCACGGAATGTTCTGTTGTAATTGAATGAAAATCGATACAGATATCAACAAATATTTATTTTAAAGGCCTATCGACTGATAACAATACATAATTAAATCAGGCAATATGCCAGAACGAAATTAAACTATGTAAAACATCTATTAAACGGTATTAAATTGGCCTCTCTGAAATTTCTTCGAGGGACGAAATGTAATTGCTCTAGTAAAAGTGAGAATAATTTAAAAAAATATCTATGTTCATAAATAGCGATGTAAATTTGAAATTCATTAGTTAAACAGGGCACCGAAACTGCACGCAACTGTTGAAGTAGTGACTATGTTTAATTCCTTTAACCTCGGTCGCTTCGATAGCCCAGTTGGTTAAGGCATCGTAGTCGTAATGCTGCGGTCGCTGGTTCGATTCCAGCCATGGGACATCGCAGGAAGCTTTTTTTAAATTCAAATATTTACGCGAGTGAATGCAAGAGAGAGACAGCGGCTTCGAAAAGCGAGATAGATCTATCAGTTTGAATTTCAAATATTTCCGCGAAAATTCAAAATTAAAAACAACCGCCGTGAGAAGTGCGCGCGCACCAAGATGGCGGACATCCCGCGAAGTTTAAAATTCAAAAATTGAACTTAGAAAAAATCTGAAAAAAATTAAATTTCAAATATTCCCGCCAGAAATCCAAGATGGCCGACGCGTAACTTAATCGGAAGCGAATGCGTAATTTATTCAGTAGCACATGTGAAAATTACATATCAAAATACATATGTGGTTAATTAGGTCAATCCGCGAAAATTAATTAGATCAAGCCGCGAATAAATCCGCGGTTTAATTCGCGGAATTAGAGCACCTGTCAATCATCCGATTAATTTAATCGAGCCTCGATTAATTTAATTGAACAATTAATCCAATTAGTGGTGTCCACTATACTACTATGCCTTCCCTGGCAATAACCCTGAATTATACCAACTTTCAGCTTCCTTCGTAATGCGCTGATTTTATCTGCAATTTCGGTTCCCCTTCTTACGGTATACGTTTTGATATTTAATGATGTTTTTGTATGGCACGGCCTTAAATTCTGCATTCATTAGTCCTTATTAGAGATAATAAAGTTGCTTCCTCTTCACACTTTTGGGGAGGTTGTGTTCACATTACTTTGTGGTAGGCACAACAATATCGACACCATTAGTCGCTAATGAATATTCTCCATCGAATGTCTCTGAAATTCATTTTATTTTCATGACTAGTACTCCCTTTTAATATATGAAATAATATAGCTGAATGCGTCTACAAAAGATGCGCTAGAAAATAAGCAATTAGCTACGCTGTCGAGACGTGGTGATTGTTTATGTTCCATTTAATAAGGAATGTAGACAAGAACCCTATCTATCAATATGGATATACACCTACAATTTAAGAGTTTAATTGTTATGAATTAATATTGAGCTTTAGCTTCTATCAAAAATGCTCGACGTATTTATATAGCTTGTTACGAGTATGCTTTTCTCAGTGCATGGGGTATTTTCAAACCCTGTATTTAAAAATATATTTATTCTTCAGTGCTGCTCCTATAATACTTAGGTTATTTAAATCTCTTACGAACATTAAAACAGTCTCTACAAATGCATAATATTGATCGTAACAACATCTCATGCACTGATGGTGACCATATTAGAATCTGCAAGAGAGAAAATGTTAAGCATTCCTAAAGAAGTACATCAATTCAAAACTGAAGTTGAGCCAAAACCTGATTGGGCCACTAATATAATAGCAATTATTAGTTTATTCATTCTTTTAATTGTTAAGAAGAGGCTGTCAAAGAGTCATATGGGAATTACTTTAACTCCTGTGTATAACAAATATCTATCGAGATGATCTCACAGAAAGATTGCTGGCCGTTTTACCGAGGCGAGGCTTTAAAAGACGTCGTTGAAGCGTTACAAATAATCGGTTTGCGTGACGTCGATCTCTCGGCTTGAGATGAAAACGCAAATAGCTTGCGAGTGTACAGTGCGAGTTTCTATTTGTCTACCTTTGGGAGATAAAATAAAAAAAGTCACTTAAGACGATAACAACGGCATTTATTTACGCACAATGCCAGGCGTCGTCTTGAGATGTTTCTCTGTGTTATTATTTTTATCACAGCTTTTAAGGTATATTTTTGATATTCTGTCAATTTTGTTACAACTTTTCGGGTTTCAAGAATGCTAGATAAACACTTAATCGGTTTTTATCGTTGAATTAAGTATGATTTACTAATTTTGCATTTTCATGATGGAAGAAAGTAACGTACATTGTTCTGTGGATTTGATTAAAAAAATCAGGTTTCCCTTTTGCAATTCGTCTTACCTACTTTTAGTAAAGACAGTCTCTATTTGAGTTATTGTTATGTTTACATGGTCCTACCTACAAATTCTAATGACAAGAGAAGGTGTTGATTCCTTCATACAATTTAAAAAATGCAAATTTAAATTTACCACCTTTCTTTAAGGTTGAACTAGTGATTTAATGTACCTATACAAAATAGTTTTGCACTACAATTAACTTTAGACAAGCATATGTCTAGCGTCTTACATTTGAAGATAAAAATAAGTATCTTGAGGAATCCGTTTTGCTAATTGGAAAATAACAATGTACCGTATGAGTAAAGGTCACTTTCTCATAGATGCAACAAATTGAAAACGGTTTGAATAGATCTTAAATTGACTACTAGATTTACAAAGTTAATATGATTTAGCTTACAAATGTATTCTTAGATTTTGTAAAAAGTTAAGTATGGATATGTAATTACATATAAATATCATTAATCTCACTTTTTTAGTTTATTTTTAATTACTACATTTCATAAAAAAACCAATCAGGAATTGATAGTACAGCACTTATAATTCAATTTTATACGCTTTATATCATAGCATTTTCTAAATTTTAATCATAACTTATACGCTGTCACAATAGCAGAAATATGACCATATTATAACATTATTATCAAAATACTTAATAAAATGACTTGCATTTCTAGCTTCATTTATCACCTCTGCATGTGTGTGTCTAAATATTGAGAACGCTTGCTTACATTTTCTGAATTCTTTCTCCAAAAAGCTAATTATATTTCCATATAAGAAGCAAAATGTCCGAACACTGTATATGATGCTTAAACGACCTTTGTAAGTTTTTACAAAACTAAAAACTTTGGTAGCAATACCAGATTGTGCTCTATATGCGCGAAATGGTATATATCAACCAGTTTTAATTTTCATGTTCCAGGCTTGATCCAGATTAGGGTATTTACACGTTAATATCACAACTGAGTTAATATAAAACTGTATACCAGACAACTACAATAATTTAAAATTAATGGATTATATGACATTTTGCCAGAATCTTTGTTTTCATAAAAATAAAATATCCTAACTTCTTAAAACTCTAGTTCACAGTTTGAAAATAAATATCTCTTAAATCACTTTCTAACAAGCATCTGCTTTCTAATTTTTTTACAACGCTTTCGCTGAATTAACAACATATTTTATGTGAATTAGCAATATCTAGAATGTTTTTAACACTTTGTTTGCTATAGAAAGAAACTTTCTGTAAAATTTAATATTCTAATCTACAGTGTGTCCCCGGATAGGTGAAACGACTCGATTTAAATTTCCATTGTTTGGGGTTTCAGCCCTGCTTGGTTAAAGGCTAATTTCTAACATAATTTCAGTTTTGACAAATCACGTGTGCCTTGGAAATTTTCAAAAAACCCATTTTTCTGTAAAGTAGAGTGCCTTTTATGTGGCAAATACAACAAAAAGTTACTAAGAAAAGTTCTTTAGAATCAACATCTAGGCCCTTACACCAGATTTCAAAATCCTCAGCCAACTTTGATCTCTCCAAAATCAAAGAATTTTATTTTTTACAAAGTGGTTTTATTATGAATAGGAAAAATTTGTTAAAAATATTTGTTTTTCCATGGCAGTCTTTGGTAAAAGTAAAATTCTTTGATTTGGCACATAAACATAAAATAAACTGTGGGAGATCAAAGTTGGCCGAAATTTTTCAAATTTGGTATAGGGGCCTAAATGTTGAATCTAAACAACTTTCCTTAATAACGCTTTGCCGTATTTGGCCCATAAAAGGCACACTACTCTACAGAAAAATTGGGTTTTTCCAGGGCATACTTGATTTTTCAAAACTGAAATTATGTTAGAAATTCGCCTTTAACCAAGCAGGGCTGAACCCCAAAAAATGAAAATTTAAATCGAGAATTGTTTACCTTTTACAAGAGTCGTTTCACCTATCCAGGGACACACTGTATATGGGTGTTGTATTGTTAATTTTAGTAACAGGCAATAACTGCCAGTAAAAACGAATAAAGGGTTTTCCAATAGCGCCGTCAACTTTCAAAACTGATTTTAGTAATCTTGGATTGGTTGAGCCTTCAATTTTTTGATAGTTGTGTTTAGTCAACTTTGGCAATCATCGTGGAAAGCTATACGACTTCAACGACATATACTATTTAACGAATTCATTTAACCAAAGTAGACCTCATCGCTAAATATGACTTTTTGCCAAATCGGGATCTATTTCTAACTGTTCCAGAGTCCAATCGGCGAATTGTTAACTCTGAAAATGGTTATTAGCTCAATTATTGGATGAATTAAATCTTGTAAGGATAAGACCTTAGCCTTTACGCAAAATTCGCTAAGTTGTGGTCTGCCAAACCATAAACTTCACGTAGAGCGCCGAACGTTGCTTGAATAGAAACATAATTTTGATAATAAATACGAACTGTTTCTATACAGTATTGAAACATATAATGTTCCGTGATTTGCCAAAGCTGACTAAACACAACTATCAAAAATTTGAAGGCTCAACCAATCCAAGATTGACTAAAATCAGTTTTTAAAGTTCTGACGCCGCTATTGGAAAACCCTATATATTTGCATAAATGAAAACTCCGTTCTTCTGATAGTTCCCATTTGCAATTTTGAGAGATTCAGGGTATACCCTATAACGTAAAGAGAGAGTTGTTTTTTTATTAATTTGTATAGGTTGCTTTTCTGAAAAATCGGCGGCATATAGCCGCAAAAACTTTTACGCGAGATGGTACTCATACTGGCATTTGTATTAATTTTATCACCAGCGATTGTTTCTTTGTTTCTAAATTTAAAGAAAGGATACGTAAATGCGATAGATGCTACAGTTTCGCAGATGTTCGATGACCTACCAAAGTTTGTGTTTTTTTATAACTAACAATTTACAGAACAGCCCTAGGTGCTTCTCACTAGATGTGAATTTATTACGTTCTAACCAACTTTATCTGCTTCCTAACGACACTTATTCAACACTGCCACTGAATTTACAAGATATTAGACAGATATGAAATATCGAAATGCATAGAGAAGCTTTTAAATTCAATTCTGTTTTTTAGTTTCTTTACTATAGATACAAGCTTGCTGTAGAATTTAATCTTTTAGTTTACATAACAAAACTTGCTTTGAATTTATTACTTTCTAACACAAATTTCTCCATCTGCTTCCTGGAGTAATCTCTTTCCGACGCTATAGCCAAATTTTCTTCAACAAGATTAGTAAGTTGTGGAGGATCATATAATCATCTCTTGTGGAATAATGAAAGTATCTTTATGATTATGTTAATACATTGCGCTACTAAATAGGGCTACGTAAAAATACACTTCTTGTTTGTAATACTTTTTGTTTCCGAATGGGCTATTTTAATTTCTTTAAGTTTCTTAATTATACTCGGTAGCTAGTTTTTTTTTACATAAACATGATAATCCTCTTAGTTACCCAAGCTTAATGCAGATCGAAACTGTCTTTTCTAGTTCGCCCTAGGCAGTCTCTCCGCTACTCTTCATCAACTCGATTTCTCTTACAGATTATAAAAACTCCTTGTTTGATATGACATATTGCACATACATCATGTGAAATGGTGAACTCAGTCAATGCAATGCCACAAAACATAGTGCTGAATTTAATTGAAATTGCAGAGAGCTAGATATCACGCTGTTTACAACCGTTAGCAGTAAGTAGTATTGATCAAAAATAATAATGGAAAAAAGCAATTCGCAATTACGCCCTCGTCAATCTCAAACATACGTGGTGATTATTTGGGAAGAGGACTTCTTAACACACAAATAATTTACGAACAATCACAATGCACACTGCTGCTGACTTATACTGCCACTTCTCGCGCTACTATATCGAGTGTACACACTTCAGTATGATGAAGAGTTTAATTAAAGGAACTTCATTAAAACAGCTAAAAAATTGCTGCGTCTGGCACAATCATTATTCGAGGAGCTATTATATAGAATATATCGCTACATCAGCGAGCTTTTGTTTATGCGCCTTTGTTATTAAAATATACAGCGCGCTATAATTACGCGAGACACACGAGTACTGTCACATACTGTGCGATTAAAAAACCTCCATTAATAACAATAAAAACCAGATGCGTTCCGTAAGGGCACATCGATGCCACGGCCGCGTTATTAATGTGTGATTCCCCCTGCGGTCTGCGACGAGTTCTGCTCATATTGCCGAGATTCCTGCAGAATACAAAGATATAAAACTTTAGCTCGCCGAGACTCTACTGTAATTGAGTCCAACCTACTCTGGAAATGTACTCATATACGTGATATGACATTTTTGCGTGTTCAACGAACGCCCGGAATTTAACATAGGACTCGTACTACCGCCGTATTCCCTTCCATTTATTATTTAGATATATAGATATTCCTAAACCTTAAAGTAAGTTTAGATTTATTGCGCGATGTTCCGACAATTGCTTCACCGTCGTTTGAGGTGAATAATGGTGCGCTTTTACACGGATTGTGATTCTTACCGATAAATATTATTCTTAGACAATTGCTTTGTTTCGAGTTATTGCATTGACAACTTGAACAAATTACTCTTATTTGTTACAGCTACGAAAAAGCTTTTATCTCTATTAACTGTAGCTCCAAGTTAGATCAAAGGTAGCGCGGTACCCACATTTTTCGTTAAAAGTGCATTTTTCTTCGAACTACTGTTGGTATGAACCTTTTTCCAAAATAATGAGTTTGCAATTACTTCTAATTTAGGATTTACAGATAAAAAACAAACCGGACAAAAGACGTGTTCTCTATGTGCGCACTTTAATCAGAACTAATTATTTTACCAGAATTAAATCAGTCGTTAACAATAGCTGTATTTTACTCCCAATGTTTCCTACTCCTAGTATGCTGTTATATGTTTTTATTACGTTGCATGCATAAATTCTGACAGAAGTCAAACAGTGACATGAAATAACTGTGACATTATTTATTGATATTGACATTGTAGCAATTTTAAAGTAGAAATAATAAAAATTATATGAAATTACAGTAGACTCTAACTGATTTAACACAGTAAAGCTCTCAAAAATCATAATCTAAAATTGAAAGCAGCATAACCCAATTTTGTAAGGTGTAGCTATTTCACATTCCTTGCAACAAAGATATCAGGCTAACATAGCCTGCTCGTAGGAGGAAATATTGTGAATGAATTAATGTCAGTAGATTTTTTACAGTAGTTTGTTATTGCAGCTTTAAAATAGCAGGGATAACATGTAAATATATTGTTTCTTCAACCCGCACAGAAATGCTACTAAATAGTACGGGGTTACTCAATTTCCAGGTTCCCCATTGTAATGTAGAAAAAAGTTATATCAATAATGATTTTTAAAAAAAATTCGAGCTTTGAGATATGCTGTAAAGCAAACGAGACGATTTTCATTATAGATCGATTCTTCTGTTACTTAGGACAATAGCATATTGTACAACTAGTGTTGAAAATAGTACTTTTCACACGAGTGGGGGGTTTGGCCACCAAAAGCCGTGGGCGAGTGTCATAAAGCCCCACAAGTGTGAAAAGTGCTTTCCACACGTGTTGTACACTATACTTTTTCTACGACTGCAAGCCGCCTCCTAGATTTCAAATATACGAGTGAATTTCAGCGTCCGACATCAACGTCGCACGCTGCGTGAAACGTAAGATTTTCAGAATTAGTTAGGAGTGTTTTTTGACTATTTTCAGAGCAGTCGTAAAAAAATTATTTTGACGTTATCACACTTTTAAAAGAGGACTACTAATATGGTTTTAGATTTTCATTTGGTTTCATAATTTTTGAGGATGGCACTATTGCATAAACCTGCATTTATCGTTTCTATAGTTTCTATAAACAACTGAAATGTAAGCAAAAATATTGGTTGATAGAAGGCGTCGGTACTGTTTAATTCGAACAGAAATAAGAGCTTCAATTAGCATTTCAATTCACTTTTTGCCCTGCTTAAAAATTGTACAGACAGATTAATAAAAAACCAATTAGGGCAGGCTGTGATATGTGTTATACGTTTAGCACTACTGAAGTGTATTGTCAGTCTATGTCAAATTCGAGATTAGTAGGTTAGGTTTTGTTTGTTGTTTGACACAAAGTGAAGCAAAACTTAACCTGCAAATCTCGAATTTGACATAGACTGACAATACACTTCAGTACTGCCAAACGTATAACACATATCACAGCCTGTCCTAATTGGTTTTTTATTGATCTGTCTGTATTTTCATATATTATCTGACACAATAGGGACTTTGATGAGGTAGCCTATAATTCATAGAACTTCTAAATATTTATTGGCTTGTTACGAGACATTAAAAATGCATTTATTAAGAATTAAGTTCAATAATTGTAATATAGACGTTAGTATCGGTTTAGAATTGATTGCAATTATCGATAGATAGAATACTTATTCCAACCAGAAATGGCACTGTGATTCACTAACACAACCTCCTATGAAAATAATTAGTCCGATAAAGAGATGGTTAAGCTGCCCGTCAGTTATCTGTCTTTAATCTATAATTTAACAGTTTGCTAGATGTGGAGGTTGGATTGAGTGAGCAACTGAGAGCGTTAACTTCCCATATCACATTAAAATTCCTGATCATTAATATCGAATTCAGATTCAGCAGATGCATCTTCTATGGGGAAAGCGCTACAGGATTTTTGTCCGTGTTGTGAAGCTAATGGGAAATTTGAATATAGAATAACTTTTAGCCTTTCTCATCACGCAAAAGTAAGTAGCAGTTCTCATTGTGGATTTTTGTCTCCTCTTATGTCATTGGAAGTTTTGCTTTCTATCTTTATATTACTGACTCTTATCCTTTGCACATGTAAAAAACTGCTTTTAGAGCTCATAATTTGCTCCATCTTCTCAGTTTCCCCCTAACTAAATTCAGGACACTAAAAATGAGAAAGCAATAACGACTATTGTTACGGCATTCTAGGTTTTTTGGGGTTTGTATATCTTTTCAACTAATTATTTAGATAATTAGCAATGCGAAAAGAGCTTTATTCGAAGAGCTAATAATTGTGTTACTTCGAATTAATATTTCGTAATTACAATTTTATACTTGATATAATAAATTAAACTGTTTATTATAGAAATGGTTTACTATAATGCAGCCATATAATTGCGTCGCCTATATTTTGCTAAGTAAAGACGAATTTAGAAGAATTAAGTAAAACTAGGTTATCGATTTTGATGAACATCAAATAGCTCCCAATCGTTAATGAGACGTTGCATTATTTTAAAAATGTGAAACAGGGTGTGTTAATTTGATTTCTGCATGACAACGGAATTTTCCACTGAATTATTAATTTTTTAGTTTGGCGAAATGCCCAACACCATGATTTGCATTCAAACGCTACGAGAAAACTTCAGAGATTAAATTATATCTTGCATACAACATCCATAACGTATTTGCATTGTAGAAAAAATTTGTGCTCTAACTGATTGAATAATTCACCTGTTAAAAAGATCACAAGCAAATTAATAGCCCATAAAACTGTTGCCTTCTTACAGAATTAAAAATTAATATTACAATCGCACTATCCGGGATATCTGACTTTTTTGTTAATTAAATTAAATCAAGCTATTGCTATTATTGAAGCGACTCTAATTTAAAAATGTACTAGTTACAAAAATACCAGCAGTAAATCTGACGCAACAACATAGAAATGAAATTGTGGAAGAAAACTGTAATCGTTACAATGATTGGGTGCTTACAATAAGCTGCAAGACTATACCAAAACGTGGAAGAAAAATATTCACCGTGTTCTCCATCCTTCACATATACATATACTGGTTTAGCCAGATGTCATTTACGAACGAGCCATCCAACCGCATCTGCTAAAACGGAGACAAAACCAGGAGTGCAAAATGTCAAAATAGCGGTTCAAAAGTAACGTCTACAAGTATTTTCAGTTAAAAATAAGAATACAGGCCTACTTGCGCCCGGCTCGTTTGCGCCCAACGCCATTTTTTTAAGTAGATGAAAAATATATAAAATGGTTAGTTTAGTTAATACTCGTATACTGTTTAATTCCGATAACTTTATATTCAAAAACTAGGTAGCTGACAATGTCATTAAATGCGCGAATTTGTACAATAATATGAATTATTAATCAATAAATTTGATACCGGTATAACAACTCTTATTAAAGTTTTAAAATAAATCTTAAATAAACACAAAAATAAAAGTACCAACAGAAACGCATCGAAGTTAAGGCAGCTAAGCAAAAAAAAATTATTATATTGCAGGGAGGAGGCTACGTCACTAGTCGGTCAACTTCGAGTGTCCTGACAACTAAGAAGTAGCAAACATGGGAGCAAATAAGATCTTAATTACTGTTGATGTTTTTCTGGGCCTCAAATGTGCCGAAAATCGCGGTGGGCGCAAATGACCCGGGCGCAAGTATAGCGACGCCAAAAAAAGCACCTAAATGTTGAACAAGAAGTAACACCTACCAATAAATCAGGATCAACACAAGAGTAGTTAAAAAATTATGACCCAAAGCAAAAACGATTGGCCATCATCGATCCCTAATCGTACACTTCGAAACTACAAACTGTAGTCGGAATTATAGATGAGAGCCTGTAAAAGCGCGCACTTAATTTTGCAACCTTGTTAAACGTGAGAGAAATCGACGAAACTGTGCGTTAAAAACAAAAGTAAAATGGTAAGCAATTTATTGTATGCTTAAACTTGACGCAGAAGTGAGGTTAATAGTTGTGTATGTTATTTCACAGCTTTTGATTGCGTCAAAATTTATAACGTGTCCAAGTAACAATACTTGGTGCATTTAAAATCAAAACTGAAATTCATCAAGACTGAAAACTTTTAACAATCCATGTGTTTCAATGACATCGTATCTAAACCAATTTATATATGAATAATGAAACTGCACTTAGGCATATAGTACCTGCTTTATGAGTTTCCCAATATTTTTATCTTCTTACTATGTTTCATTCTTTCAAGTAGCGGCATACTGTGCTGCTTTATCTCCATACCGCACCGTTGTATCAAGTGTGCTTGTATGTAGGTTTTGTATGGAACTCGTTATTTCTCCTGATCGATCAATACCTAGAAGTATGAATAGCTATTAACTGCACCTCGGCAACAAAAGGTGAGAAAATGCCATAGGGACCACCATAGAGCCAAAAAATTCAGTTATAGTAACTTTATGACACAATTTCTATATATTCTCAGATTATTGTATCAATTATCTTCTGGTTGTTTGTAATGTGATGGATTGCTTTTCTTATATCCATTTTTGGATGTTTAAAATTTTCTAAAATGTATCCCAGTTTACGATGTTGTAGATTATTTATTTGGTGGTAATAATGAAGTAGTTTCAAAAATACAATTGTTTGCGCAGTCTCCTCTAAATTACACGCTTTATTCTATAAAATCTAGTACCAAAATTCAATATGTCTTAAATAATTTGTGAACTATTTCAGCATATTAATCATATTCACGTTGCGCGGGATCTGTTATGTATTGGAAATATTTCTGTTTACCAGATATGCAAAAAGTTAGCCCAGCCCGGCAGGCAGAATATTAAATTCCGTTCGGCGATTTTGCTGATACCGAACTTTACCTAAAGTAATCGGAAATTAGTCGACTTTGGGCCGATGAGGTTATTAAAATTTTATTAAAATATGTACCGGCCAATTATCGTTCCAGAAAATCTACAAAATGATTCACGATGTTTCCTTTTAACTTAAATCAATGATTATACTTACAAACAGCCTGGTTAAAGTTTTTCAATCAAGTAACTTTGTGGAGTAGCGAAAGCAGAATGTAACCAAAAGTAATTGACGCTATTTAATATTCTTCTGAATACCGTTTAAATTCACCCGTATATTAATATATCTTTGGCGCAATATCCCAAATCGGCCACTCAAAATAGAAAATACCCTGAAGGCATTGCAGAACTTTCAATTTAACTACAACGCATTGCCATTATTATCTTCTTAATTCAATGGCGAATCATGGAGAATTTTGATGGTACAGCTAATCAGAGAACCTAAAATGCATTTTTCGCCCTCACAGACAAAAACGGATTCCGGATTCAATTATTTAGCATATGGACTGTTAAAAGTTAGGATAATGAAAACATTTCACAAACTTTACAGGATAATATAATATGATGAGCTGAATCGAATATATCTCTTCCATTTTTCGTTTGAATGCATAATTTGGCCAACAAAACTTTCATCTCCACTGTTTGAGGCTCGCATAGATGCATGCGTGATTCACGTATATTATTTAAAGATGTGAAAAAAATTACCAGTAAATTATGAGTATCATAAAATAGATCATTAATAACATAATTATTAAAGTTTGTTTGCGAAAATATCAATGCATCTTCTGTCAAAATTATACACACGGCTATCCGCATATGCTTCTCAAACGCGGCCTTGCTTCATCTGAACTTGATGAAACCGGTGTACGTGTAAAAATTGGAATCAGACCTCGACACGCCCGCACTATCGCAGAGGTCACACTAGACTAAAGCTGCTTGAGGCTTAAGACTACACTGAAAAGGCTCCCATTGAATGTTAAAATATCCTTATCTTTCAACCTGCTCTCTGCCGCTTGATCCCCGCTGCAGCTCATTAACTGTCGAAGAGCTGAGAACTGCTTTGATCTTGCACAAATACGTTCGTGATGAAAGCTAGCAGCTCCTAGCGTACAGTTCATATCCATAAAACAGAGCTGGGCAAATTACTTAAAAAAAGTACTTAATTACCAATTCTTTCCTATAGCTCAATCAAGGAATTGAATTGCCATATTTACAATTACTCAAATAATATAGTAATTCAATTACCAATTACTTAGTAATTTTAATTGCACAACATAAATTACTTTTTAGATTACTTTCACTGGAAATTGTTGTTGTATATTTGTATTTAATAGTATTTAGGTAGCCATGTGCCAGTACGTTATTTTAAACAAGCAAATTGGAACAAATAAATAATTATTACGGATCAATATTTGATAATGAAGGTATTTGTTACCAATTGATATTCAAAAAGTTGAAATATATCTTTACCATACTTTACTCTGTAATCTATATTGTAATGGTATTAAGCCCACGACTCGACTCTGCTAGCATTGATAATGCGATTCGAGAAGTAATAAAGTAGTTGAGTAAGGAACGCAGAAGGCAAAGCTAGTTTTCACAGGGTTTGAAGTTGACTTTTAAATAAATAAAAATAACAGGTTTGTGCATAATAGAAAGCTGAACCGAAAGAAATTAATAGACACAAAAAGATTTGCTATGTGCAGGTTAAAAGAAACGTAGTTTTTTTATTAAATGTCAATAAAAGTGAAATTTGTGAGGAATCTAAAAGGTACAGAAAGATGGAATCAAATAATAGGTCATTGCAAAAGAGCAATTTGAGAAGCAGGCAGCGGGACATGAACGAATCAAATGAGAAGTGGTGAACTCGAATAAATCAGTTCATTTAAAATTACAATTAGTGCAAAAGCAGAGCAGTGGTTAAAATTAAAGGTGTGTGTGCGCAGCGCTACCGAAATAATTTTATCTGTAAGAAAAGACAATAACTTAGATTATAAGAAAAATGTAAAATAGAATTATGTAATCAAATTTATTTCCATTTTCTACTTTAAGTTATCAAACATAATTTCCGTTAATATTGTCTCATAACAACCAGATTCGTTTTTGTTTAATAACGGGGGAGAACAATTGAAAATTAATTACTTGACTGTTTTTTGAAATGCTCCGTATTTTTTTTTCACAATAATTTTGATAATAAAAGTGTTTTCCAAGCTATAAGAAGTATATCAGTTTATTGCCCAAGTTCCAGGGTACAAGTGGGTGCATTTTCAACAAGTTCCGTAACACAAAATTTTTTATATTTAATTTACAAATTCAATAATCCTATCTACGAGGTAATCGGGGTCGATCAACTCCATTTTGCGAACTTCGACTACGGTCAAGAGGAGCATCGGAGCCAAGAGATCAGCAGTCTACGGCAGAGGATAGGTCTGCAAGAACGTCTGCAGTAGATTTGGCAGCAAGGGGACCAAGCATAGCGGAGAAAATTCAACGGCGTCATTTCCAGTGGGGGCGATGCAGTCCAACGAATTTTTATAAGGTACGATTTGGTCTAACAAAAATAGTGTCAGCGTCCGCAAAACGAGGTGCATACGACTTCAAACCTTGTTAAAGAAGAGGAGATCCTTTCCAAGGCTCTAGCTAAGCCGCATTTTAAGTAATTAGCCCGGCGTCAGTAAAATCCGTGGTTTGGCGGAAGTTGAAGCTGTGCAGGAAGCGACCAGAAGCAATTGCCAAAATTTGGACGGCTCCTGTCTGACGTCATGAGATACGTAACTGCTAAAAACAAAAGTTGTTGTTTGACGCCAAGCGCGAAATGTGAATAATTACCTTGCGAATTCTCATATTTCACGAGTATTATAACTTTCAAAGCACCGCTGTGTGCACTACTCAACCGATTTGTGATTTGACAGATTTGTGGACCTTGAGCTACCGCGTAGTTGAACTACTGACTTGTATAGTACCATTCCAGATTAATTTTAAAATACATTCAACTTCGGAAGGCGAAACTCTTTTACAAGGGAAGGGATAGAAGACCACGGTAAATCAACGTGTCAACCACGTTAGAGGCGAAACTCGACTAACTATCGGAAGGAGAAAGGCGAGAATTTATAGGCAAGCGCTGTCGCGGTTCAGAAAATGCCGTCGCGGTTCAGTGGCTGTGGGCGTAGCTTAGGAATTAGCACCTTCCACATAGAAGGTAGGGGAAAGCCTTCGTCCCGATTAAGATTGTTAGGGTGTTTGTAAATCTCAATGGCTTCTCGAATCTTTCTGCTAAAGAAGAATGGGGATATGCAGATGATGGAAGTTTAATCAAAAAGGATCTTATGACCAATATCACGCTGGTGTTTGGCAATAGCTGATGATGAAACGAGACCCGACTTGAGACAGCGATGGTGCTCAGAGATGCGAGTTTTCACTGCACGTCTTGTTTCATCAATGTATACGGCATTACAAAAGCAAGGGACTCTATAAACATTTAGAGGACATAGTGTTTAATTTACCTTTAAGTGAAGGAAGAACCTGTGAGATTTGTCTCGGGGGTTTGAATACTGTTGTAATGTTTTGTTTTCGAAGAAACTTTCCAACGTGATCTGTGACTCGGTGAATATAGGAAAGAAAGGTTATTGCTGCAGGAGGATCGGTTTTTGGAGGTTTGGGTGGCCATGGATGAAGATAAAACAAATAGCAATTACCAATCGAACTACCGTATTTTGTAGAGTAATTCAATTCTAAGATAAATAAAAAAAAGGAATATAATTAGTAATGTAATTACAAAACAGTTAATTACTGCTCAGCTATGCCATTAAATATAGATTATTCGTGCTTTGCTTAAGCTATAAAATACGGTAAATTAGCAGAAAAACAGTTTTTCTGAATAAAGAATCTTGAACTACTGATTTGTTATGGTAAAGTTGTGGATCCTAGCACCCTTATAGCAAGCCGCCACTGCGTCAGTAGCCGAATAAAATTATCCAGAATGCGTTAGAGTGCTACACCCCGAAATACATCTTCGTTTCGGTAAGTGGCCACCTATATTTGCCCAGAACGCTCCAGTTTCTAAGGCTGTTATTAATAGCAATTTGTGCAACAAGTACTAAAAGTCTTCGGCTTTGGCCTTCGGCTTCGTTTCATAATTTTCATGTCTCGTGCATAAACACTTTTAGCACGAGTTTGCACACAATATTTTTTCTACGGCCTTAAATTTACTGTTATTAATCCATAAATGTCGATTCAACAAAGGTTTGCCTTTATGACAGTTATAATTTATGTCAGAGTAAAGAGATGGCCTTGACGGCAAATGTGACTGTTTCTGCAGCCGGTAGCTGCCAAAGTTAGTTATCAAAGGTAATTATAATACTACCCATTTTACATTACTCATTACATAATGTTTTAATTATTTAATTACCTCTAACGAAAGAAGTAACTAGAATAACTTTATAACCCCACTTCCACTTAAAAATTCTTAATTCTACACCAGCTGTTTACTTTTAGCACAAGGGGTCATGGGCTAAAAGTAAACAGCTGATTTATAAATCGTCATTTTTAGTGAAACAAGCTAGTGTTAAAAGGCCTACTTTTAGTAGTGGTCGTAGAATAATAAATACTTACTCTTAAAGTTCCACCATGATCAGAGAAAATATTTTTCTCAATATAATCACTTTACACAACATTGACATGCTTAGAAAGGTGTATTACCAAGGCGGTCTATATTGTTCCACGCCATGACACTGGCTCTGTTACCAGATTGTGTGCTAGGGCATTCCAAGACACACTAAGTTTTGTTGGTTTGAAATATATTTTACGTTAAAAACTATTTTGACAAGGCTGTTCATATAAGTTCCAAAAATGCATTTGAAGTGTTACGTACCAAGTTGCAAGTCAACTTACGCTTCATCAGTAACTCCATATGTTAGCGTGATCAAATTTCCATCTAATGCAACGGTGGCACAAAAATAGAAAGACATTTTGCATTTAGAGAGCTAGCAGATTGGAAAGACTGGTATTGTGTGTGAAAAGTACTTTAAAAGAGCAGATATAAGAGGTAATAAGATGAAAAACTTGTTCTGACTGCAATATTACTAGCTTCCAGGCAAGTTATTTTGAAGAAATTACTGTTTAATGAAGTCAAGATTAGTAACGATTTACTTGCAATGGAAAATTAGGTACCTACCCATTTGGAATGTTTTTAAATCGAATACTACGGTGACGCACTACGATGTAAATATCAGTGATTGTATAGATTTTTTTCAACTGGAATGTATCACAATGACAGGGATAGTACATTGACAGATTGTTCATTTAGTGACCAAAACTAGTAATTTTTTGTTAAAGGTTGGGGCAGCAATGTTGCCGGATTGTGGTAGGCCATTCCTAAGGTCACTTTATAGGCCCAGTGTCATGGCCTTGAACAATATAGACCGCCTTGGTAATACCGTTTGTTGAGCCAGAAATCTTTGCCTACATTTACCGTATGAGGAATCTGAAAGAATCACTTTGAGTTTTGCCTAAACGTGGAATACAGTTGTGTAACTCATTCACATATAATAATTTAAGTAGTATGTTTGTTTACAGTGTACTTAAGTAGTATCCACTGTAACAACAATAAGCGAGGCCAGCTGATTCAAAACTCTAAATATTGGTCTCACACGCAATGTTTAGAAATGTAGATACTTATCAAATGTAGTACAATATGCAGTTTTTAAGTGAATTTATACAGTTTCTAATTTACAAAAGCGATTTTCTGCCATACTGAACAACATAATATTAACTTTTAGTTTATCAGAATATACGAATGATTGGACATGCCATTCGGGACGTTTATTTTGTAGATGTTCCTTAAAATCAAATTACTTTGGAGTCTTGCTAGTGCTAGGGATTGAATGCTGGACTGGTATTGATTCTACCAATAACAAAAAGGCACTCAAAGGAAAGCAAACAGTTTGTGAATTTGTAGCGGCACGACAATAAAATGAGGGATAAATCTGATAGCATTCAAGGGATCCTATAAAACAAGGCATTACCGCCACGCAAATTTCGTATTTAGGTGGCCGCAAACAAAAATCAGCAGATTCGTGCTTCTTTTGCTTGAACAGACAAAAGAGTAAGTAGTGAGATATCAATAAAGTAGATTAATTATCGGCGGTTATCTGGTTTCTCGGATCAGGAGTCTCAATCTGGAGCGTTTCCACTAATAAATAATTTCCCTCAAGAATGAGGAAAAGCCAAATTTAAACGGTGGAAATGCTACTCTCACAAACGCGAAATTCTGCGGTCCTTAAAGCCTCCATGTACAGCATGAAAAAGGAAGCGGACAAACTTAATGCTGTTGCCGTATTCGAGTGTATAGATTTTGCAGTTACATCAAATTTAATCTATGAAATCATCCACTTACGACATCCCGCAAGCATTCGCTTCCTGCTTCTGGTTGTTGGAAACAGATATTTAAATCTGTTTTCGCAGTCACGGCATCTGAGATTAAAGTTATATATGGTAGACAGGAGACATTTTAGGAATTTGACGATGACGACACGCTTCGAGGAAAATGTGGAATACGCTTGAATTTTTATCCTTATTGGATTTTTTGACGCAATCCTGCAACGTAAGGTTTTCAAACGATTTATTCTATTATTAAACTGCAGTCGGGCTGTTGCGGAATACGCTTTTGTTACGCAAATAGTCCTTTATCGCAAAGAGCAACAATAATCAGCTACAATAGTTTGTTTGTGGAAAACTGGCAATTCAGCACCGCCTACCTTCAGTAATAAGCTCTATTATGTTAGAGTGGCGTATTATGCCCGGAAGTTATTGAATTCGACCTGTCAAATTCGAATAAAGAGGTTGGTTTAGTTAAGTTCGACAATAGCTTGTACGTCTCGATAACAGTGGTTCAATAAGAAAAATGTTTATTTTTAAACAAGATAAAATCTATAAGTATACTGTCTACCGAATAAAAAACGTTGAATGGGACGGAATGTAGAATATGGGTTAAGAAAACTGCCTTATTACAGAACCTTAATTACAGATTTTTCTTGAAGAGAACATAGGAAACCATTATACGCCTAGGTGGAGTAAACTTTATTTTTTAATTCTGCATTTTTCTGCAATAAGCTTAACTGCCACTAACTACTTTTATTTTATTTTTACACCATTGAATTCACTTGCAATAAGAAATACACTAAATGATGTCATATTGCCTCGACGTGGCCTTTTACGGAATAACCGAACGATGTCTCTGTTATTCTACTCTATCTGCCAATGTTGCGTAATTATCTGACAGATAAATACGTACTAAGCAGAACGAGCTAAGTAGCGTTAAAATATTGGGAGATAAATTATATAGACGACTAGCAAGATGCCCGTTCTTCGTACGGAATACAAATGTTTTTTCTTCTAAATCTTAAACGAATTCTAGAATGCTTCCCTCCTCCCTCGCTCAATAGGTACGCTAATCTAACAAACGCTGTAAAACAATATTGTAGGTAAAAAGGAAACAATATTCTTCCGAAAAAAGTTCATCATAACCCTTTTATGTTTCACGTATCCCCTCGAAATGTGTACGTAATTGTCGTTCTCCTTGTGTAGATTGATAAAACTATAGGTTTAGTATAATAATGAGAATAAAAATAATAAATGTACTTATAAATGTTGTATTCATAAATTCTAGCAATTTCGGAAATCCTTCTTCTATTTTATTCTAAACTGGACACACGAAAAAAATCAATAACTTTAACCTCTTTTTTAACCCTTTTTTACTTCTATCCCATTTTTACTCCTTTCCAATAAAATTTAGAATAAAAACTTTAAACCACTTTTTAAAGATTTGAAAAAAACACATATGCCCAAAAACAATTTTCATCAGGAACCACAGGAAATACGAAAGGTTCTATAATTCACTCCTGAATCGAAATTCGCACTTTTAGGAGTTGATCTGTGCACAATCCTGAATTACGTTTTTAGGAACTTGTATAGGTAACCTTTCTAAGTAAAAACCAATCGATATAGGTATTATAGCGCCTTAAGAGATATTGAGAAATTCGTGAAAAGACATTTTACCTCTTTCCTTCTCTTTAGGGGTGAAATTTCGAAAACTCATTTCCTAGCTTTTCGCTACGTAAGTAAAGGACTCTTATTGCCAAATTTCAAGTTCCTGGTAGCAAGAATTACTACGGAGTCGCGTTGTTGAGTTGGTGGTTTATCTTTTATACCTATAGATTATAGCGGAATACCCGTTGCATCCCCTTGTGGGTGAAATCTCTAAAAACCTTTCTACCTCATTTTAGTCTAAAATGCACCCATAAGAAAAAAAATCAATAATTTTAACCCCCTACCCTCTTTCAGTTTAGTCTCTTTTTTAAGAATGTTTTAACTCAATAAACATAGGAGATACGAAGAGCTTTTTAATTGCACCTTTAAGGGTTGATTAGCGCAAAATCCTAAAATACGTTTCTAGGTGTTTGCGTTGACAATCTTTGGAAGTAAACACGGAGTCGCTATCCCATCGGGTCTAAGAGATATTGAGGAACCCGTGAAAACCCATTTTACCCCTTTTCACCCCCGTAGGGGCGAAATTTAAAAAAATCCCTTTTAACCCATTTTATTGTGAAATGTAACTCACAATGAAAAAATTTATAATTTTAACCCCCCTTCCCCTCTTCAGTTTTTCCTTCTTTTACCCCTTTAGGGTTAACATTTTCAAATTCCCTTACACCCCTTTTTAAATATTTTAAAAATACATCTATATGCAAAAAAATTATGTTCTAACTCCATAAACATAGGGGATACGAAGGATTCTTTGATTCACTCTTAATCAAGATTTGCACCTTTAGGGCTTGATTAGGGCAAAATCTTAAAATACTTTTCTAGGTAGTTGCAGTGTTATTCTTTGCAAGTAAACACCAAGTCGCTATCTCATCGAGTCTAAGAGATATTGAAGAATTCGTGAAAATACATTTTACCCCTTTTCGCCCCCGCATGGGTGGATTTTCAAAAAATTTCTTTTAACCCATTTTATTGTGAAATGGAACTTACATCGAAAAAAATTAATAATTTTAACCCTACTACCTATTACCAGTTTTTCCTTCTTTTATCCTTTTAGGGTTAACATTTTCAAATTCCCTTAAACCCCTTTCTAAATATTTTAGAAATACATCTATATGCTGAAAAACGAATGTTCTAACTCAATAAAAATAGGAGATACGAAGGGTTCTTTAATTCACACCCAATCCAGATTTGCACCTTTAGGGGTTGATTAGGACAAAATTCTAAAATACGTTTATGTGTATTTGCATTGGTAATCTTTGCAAGCAAACACCATATAGATATCTTATCGGGTGTAACAGATATGGAGGAATTCGTAAAAACACATTTTACCCCTTTTCACCCTTAGGGGTAGAATTTCAAAAAATCCCTTCGTAGCACTACCTTGCGTAACAAATTGAATCTTCCACCCAAATTTCAACTTTGTAGTACCAGTGGTTATGGCTCTGCGTTGATTAGTCAGGGTTTTAGTCAGACTTTCCTTTATATATGTATATATAGATTATGACTGACATCATCCAATGGGAATCACGCATATTTTGAAAGTCGACCAATCCCGAACTGATTAGCTGATAAGCGTCCGTGGGCTGCTTACCAAGCGATAAGCTCTCTACGTATGATTATCGACCCCGTGGATGGTGTCATAATTAGAAATAGAAATGCAAGAAACAAGTAATTTCATTTTGTTTGCATTATTAGATCAATTTTAAATCATAATTCGTATACGGGTTTTGTGTAATAATCTTCAAAATATAAACTCGGGCAACACACTTACATATAATTTTGCCCTTGCCAAGAGTCATCGTGCTGGTTGCCCTTAGAAAACTGCCCTCGGGCAAACCCTCGGGAAAGTTTTCATTGCAACCAGTACTCGACCCTTGACGTGTGCAAAATTATCGGTAAGTATGTCTCGCCCTTGTTATATTACTATTGATAAACTACAATTCCAGTCTCATCAAAGTGAAATAAAGATTCCGGATGTAGAACTAATACGCGCTTTAGATGAGAATGATTAATTTATAAATAACCAACGTTGCTGACTTGTTCAGTCTATCTCAGTGGCGTATTAACCATGGTAGCCGCCAGAAGCCCTCTCAGAAAATCCATGAACTATTTGTTGTGATCATTTTAGGATGCAATTTCTAGTAGGTATATGCTTAGAAATAAAATTTATGACAAAGAGGAAACTACTTTGACCGATGATTCCATCCCCCCCCCCCCGAATTATGGAAAACAGTTCTAAAATACAAATAAACAATATTTTAACCATTTTAGAAAGGATACTCCAAATCAAGTATGATGAAGTACTTAATCGATTACGTGATATATTTGGGGTACCTGTTTAATGAACACATATATTTTGTTATTCTTAAAGTTGTTCAATCGATTTGTTAGCATACCGTAAAGGTTAGTTATGTTTCAAGGGCGCAAGAAGGCGTTTACGGCATGCGGCGTAAAAATTAGAGCCCAAGGCGTAGCCGCGGGCTCTAACACGACAATGGCCATAAATCCAAGTTATACACGAGATGCGTCCAAAATTGTATGTGCAGACAGGAGTATTTTCAATTAAAACCAGATTTACAACATTCATAAATTTTGGCTACCGTAGCTTAGTGTCGCTAGCGGGCCGTAATAGTACATTATATATCGATGTGAAAAAAGTCCACCAAGGTATGTATACCATTTGATTTGCAACCATTTTATTCTAAATAATAATTAGAAAAATTGATTTGACAGTCCTTGTGGAATGATTACTTTCCAACTGCCGCCATGACAACTACTTTTCCGACCGGTTGGGAAGTAAAAGTCGGTAACTTAACATTGCAGGGTGATTGGGGTAATGTAATTGAGGAGATATTGAACGTACTTCATTCTTCTAGTTAGGAAATTTGGCTTAGGTGCCAGCTCTATAGAATATTTTTTTATTCTAAATATCAATTTGTCATAATTTCTTTTAGGAAAAATGCCTAGATTTCATAAGGAAACAACAATTATAGGTTTAATTAAAGGTGAGCCATCAATCAGATGTATAGTATACAACACAGTTATGTTCCGTCCATATCAGTTCAGTCCTTCATGTTCAGTAACCTAAATTGACTCCCGAAGGTATACCACTATCTTCCGAAGATATGATACCATTTTCAAATGCACGTGCAAAGCTAAAAAGAAAGAATATTAGTGGTCGACCAAAGGAAACAATCAAAATACTAACCGACACCCAAATCTTGAGAAAACGGAAGATAGATCTGAATACAAAACTATTTAAGAATTTGCTGTTAGGCAAGTGGTGTTTTCTTCATCGGAATCTTCAGAATTAGGGACTGAAAATATAATTGAAGATGGTAGTTCTGCATCTGATTGTATTGGATCAGATAGTGAATAAAACAGAAATCCTGTTTTGTTTGTTTGCTAGTAATGGGCAAGGTCTATGCATGCGAATTAGCAGGTACCTTAGACACCGACTGCTATTATCATATGGTTAAAATTCCATTGCTCCTGCTTGCTTGTCCCATTTATTTTGCAAGAGATGTGGAATGGGACATAATGCACTTCAACCTTATCTATTATTCTTCAAATATAATAAATGTATTAGAAGTTTCGAGTTACAGGGCGGGGCATGAAACGTGTAGTACCTGACGAATTTTGAATGCAAACCAAATTACAGATGCCGTTACAAACTAGACTGTTTCTTTTATTATGATGCAAAACCAGATCACAGTAATAGCATGAACGTTGACATATGATAAGGCTCGCAGAATTAATTCGAAAAGATATATATTTATTTTAATACATGTAAAAGAAACAAACCCAACCAAACATAAAAAACAATAAATTGTAAATTCACTGTTATAACAAATGTTTGAAATGATCTGCATAATAGTTCTTCTAATACGAGCCAAAATAGCTGATGTAATATATGCAGACACGTCTACTATTCGGTTTTTTAATTTCTCTTCGCTTTCAAATGGCGATGGAGTTTGGTCGACAGTACCCCATAGAAAAATATCAAACTGCGCAAGAGCGGGATTTAGTGTACGGCTCCTCTTCCAATAAAATTTTCTCTATAAACGTTATTCAACTAGTTCCTTATATCTTGCATACATCTTGCAAAAATAGTAAAGTTCCCTTAAAAAGTAGGGCTCCATGATGTGGTCACTCAATATACTACACAAAAGAGTTTCGCCTCTGGCGTGGTTTACACATTGAGTTGTTATGCTCTTTTGATTTTTCGTCCTGATGAAGCCATTTACGAAAGTGGGCGAAACGTTGAGTTCTTCGACCTCAATAATGACAAGGTCCAATCCCGGAAGTCGTTTGTTCCTTAATGCTTTCAATATTCTTCTTATAAAAGTTGATGGAGGCAATTAAAAACCCGCTTCATATTTTAGATTTGGCACCCGGTCGCAATTTTTTCCAAAGCCTAAAAAAATATTAGGGTAAAAACCGTAGGGACAATGACAAACTTATAAAAACTATGAGGACTCCGTTGAGGAAAAACCACATCAATATTTATACAACGGATTAAAATTGTTATAGAAATTCTGTATTCAAAAACAGGGCAACTATATTGAATGATATTTTTTTGTTATTATTTTGTCTTCGTGCCCAGTTTAGGGAATACGAAACGATCTCTCGTACATTTAATAATTGTCTTTTTAATGCAAACACAACCTATATGGTTAAACATTATTTTTATTGATACTCCATCTTGAGATTATTCCCGACCTTGCAATGATTTACAGTACTTTGAGTTTCACTCCTATTAAAATCCTTTATCGATAAATGTTATTTATCCAAAACTAAAGACTTTTCAGACGGAGCTGTAAACCGACGCTAGTTAGTTTATTACACACACAACATGCCAAATTGTAAACATGTAAATTACTAACTTTATGTAATTAATGTTCATGTTTATTTTCATGATCCCTGTATTTTGTTAATAAGGTAAGTAATGTTTAAACCTGTAGACGCCTGGATAAAGGTCTTTACCTCTTTACAAAGGTTACTAAATTAATTAAGTGTCTATATGACGCTTTTAATTTACTTTTCTCTTAAAAATTGCTTTATTTAACATTAACGATTTCGGCACTGAGGAGAAGAAAAGCTGTATAGCCAAAACTGTCTTGTATATATAGGGTGTTTCAAAATTGCACGGAACAAATATAAGGGCGTTATTCTGTATCAAAAATTAAGAGCAAAGCTCTAATAAACATGTCCTAAAATCGTTCATTTCAAAGATATCCTTGATCAAATAATTAAAGATAGCAATCGTTTTCAAAACGTTTAGATTTAGTATGCTGGTATATGGTTTTTATTATCTGTATGTTTTAGTTACAACTGTCAAAGTTATTATGAGTGGCTCAGAAGAAAGATAATACATCGAACAGTTACTATAAATTTTACTTAAAAAAATAATTTATAGTGGAACGCATGACTATTATTTTTCTACTTTTTACTATAGAACAACGCCCACATATTGTATGTAAACAAAAACATGTGTTGGAACAAAACATCAGCCCATGTTTGAAAAACGGATTGCTATCTTTAATTCTTTGATCAAGGATATCTTTGAAATGAATGATTTTAGGACATATGTTTAATAAACGTATGTCCTAAAATCTCTAATAGCTTTTCTCTTATTTTTTTATGCAGAATAACGCCCTTATATCTTTTCCGTGGAATTTTGAAACTCCCTGTATTTCTGCAGTGCTAATAACAAAAACTTTAAAATATAAATTTATGTAGTTATTTGAAATCGTAATTCATTTGCAGTTTGAGGCAGCACAATGACGTCTGCCTCGCTTTTAATCTGAAATAAGTTACTAAAATATGACCACTTAACGTACTAACCTGTAATACTGAAGTTATGTGTCAACAAGTTTTCTAAACTGCGTACTGAGCTTCGCAGTTTCGAAAAACGAGGATTGTTGAAGTCTTTGCAAATGTGGCTGTATCAGTTTCTCTATAAATGCATTGAGAAAGTTTTCTCTGGCTCGTTTTTTACTAACACTACAACAATGTGGATTCCTATGGCAACTGATAATAAACGTATTTATTGCCGTGATATCCACAACAGCTCACAATAAAAACAATTTGCCATCGGCAAATCGGCATGTCTTGTTTCAGACAGTATAAGCAACAACCATTTCATTCTATGTTTCAAACTTTTGTTTTCTTGCAGTCTATTATCATCTCTGCTTCACAATGTTTTCACCTATGATACACACAAAAAATTGATTCTTTTTTTTGAAACCAAAACAGACGTTTATTCATTATTGTTATGCCAGTCGATAATTTTGATCTGTACTTTTTTGGAAATTGTAATGCCCCCATTCATGACGGTTTGTTTGTTGGCAGAGTCATAGTGATCGGTTCAACTTTTATCCATAGTGAGGATTCTGTTAAAAAAGTTGTCAGGAATGCATGGACACGGGCCAAAAGCTCACACGATTTTGTTTGTGCAAGATTTTCAACATTTGTAGTACACATTGGGTTAAGAGATTCATATGCAAAATGTCATGCAATATCGAGCTAATCGATTTCTCGTCAATCTATGTAATTTTGACTAAGCTTTTAACAGTAACTTGTCAATCTTTCATCACTAACTTTTCCAATTTGGGTACAATTTGAAAGCTCTATACCATTGTAAGTTTTTCACATCTTGCAGCGTCGTCGAGAATTTTTCCTACGCTTAAACTTATTGCTCATCGACTGACAGTGCATTCTGACGGGCAGGCGTCCTGGAAAACCGTTTTCAACGTTTTAGTTATTTCAGTAAAAAGACACCTTCCCCATTATAGTCACGAATTGAATCACTGGCCGGTGTTTAATTTACTTCATCTCTAAAAACTAACACAACACACTCTATACCATATAAAATTGTAGTTTTATACGAGTCAGGACGAAACTTTTCAAACTGACGTACGACAAGATACGAAACATCGCGTAACAAGATATTGCGTTTCAAGCCACACACGACAGAGATCTATATTGTTATGATATTGGTACAGGTGTTTAAAAACTAGATTAATAAGATTAAAAGAATACAGTATTAAAAATTACAAAGATAAATTTAGATGTGAAATGGAAATCAAAATTATTAAGATGTATTTAGAAAGAAAGGAATAGAATTTATAATTTAATTAAATAAAGCTAATTGAGAAACAGTAGAATTTTAACTTAATCTAATATCTGAAATGAAATTGGAAGTTAATGACAAATACTTTTTCGAACTATACTATTTAACATAGTAGGTATTAGTCATATAAAAAGGGTTTAATAATGTGTTGGACTGTCAAAGAAGGCTAGATCGCTAAGAAGATAATTTATTGATTAGAATATAACATTTTGATAACGAAAGTGATGTAATACAATTTGTAACGTTTGAAATTAAGAAATAAACTCCTTTATAAAAGTTTTTAATACAAATTTGGTAAAATAAAAAGGTTTAAAATTAAAAATAAATTGGCGTGATGAAGAAGAACTCGGGAAAAAACCACAAGAATTAACTTTATACAGACCAATAAACATTTTGCCAGTACTCTAAAATTGAAAAAAAGCACATCAAACAAGCTTAGAAAAAAGAAAAATAATTCCCCACCACCAGTTCGGTTTAAGAAATAACCACGGAACTATAGAGCAGATACATCGCGTAATCAAGAAAAGCAATAATGATCTAGGAGCGAAAGATACTGCTCCCCTGCTTTCTTCAACATACGACAAGCCTTTGATACGGTTTGGAGTGATGGCCTTTTGCATAAACTCAAGAAGATACTGTCTCACCATCTTTTCGAACTATTAAGGTCATATTTAACTGGTCGATACTGTTTTGTAAAATACCACAAAATTAAAATTCATATTTGCTGGAGTTCACCAGGGAAGTGTACTGGGACCAGTGCTGTATCTGATATATACAGCCGATCTCCCAACCACTAGATTAACCAGAGTAGCGACATTTGCGGACGATACTGCTGTGTTAGCTTCTCACATTAAACCAGATAGCGCCTCAAGAGATCTACCAATAATCTGAATAAAATACAGACGTGGTTAAAAAATGGAGAATACGGGCAAATGAGGACAAATCCATGCACATAACGTTCACTACGAGGAGATACCATTGCCAGCCAGTCTATCTAAACAGAAAACAACTAACACAATCAAATTTCGCTAAATATCTCGAGCTACACCTAGATCGTACGTTGACACGGCAGAAACATATAATATTTTATAAGCGAAAACAACTGGGAATGAAACTAAGATAACTATACTGGATGATCAGCAGGCAATCGCAGTTAACGCTAATAAATAAAGTGTTTATATAAAAGGTGGTAATAAAACCCATCTGGACTAGAGTATCCAGCTTTGGGAACTGCCAGTAACAGCAATATTAAATCATACAAAGATTTCAAAACGAAGTGTTACGAGTGATAGTGAATGCGCCGTTGTACGTCCATAATATCATTATTCAAAAGGATTTATCCATACCAACAGTGAAAGCAGAAATATCCAAATATAGCTTAAAATGTAGTGACCGGTTGGAAGCACATCCAAACGAATTAGTGAACAGTTTAAATGGACCAAACAGAACAATTACGACGTTTAAAAAGATTTAAATCACCAGAATCAGAAAGATTCAATTAACGTAGTATTATCATTAATAATTGTTTATAAAAAACGAGTAGTAATAACTTAAGTTAAGAATAATAGGAGGATATTCGCAGGAATGCTCCCTGCACGTCAATTAATGTAAATTGGTCAAAAAAACGAGCTTATTGTCTGATGTAGACAGATTGTTCAATAAATTGCCGTTAATTAATGACGCATTATTATGTAAAGCTTATTTTTGGTGGATAAATATGTGTTGAAATAATACACCCTACATGCGTAAACGTTCGGTGAAAGTCTCCGGCTGTTACTAGATACTATTGTCAAGATAAACGACTCTGCAGCGTAGCAACTAATTTAAAATTAGCTTTGTATCTTCCTCCTGATATTAGCGTTATACCTGTAAGCGTTATGTGCCCAAAAATTAACATTATTAACACCAACGCGCGTGCATTTCACCC